>JASPKP010005514.1:0-12500 GCA_030674155.1 Stramonita haemastoma | reverse complement strand
CATTTAATCTTACTCAAGTTCACTTGCTTCTATTTGTTATCTTTTAATATGTATAGGTCAAGTAGTTTCTGATGTTTAGACCTGTTTTGTTGTTGTTGTTTTGCATTATCCTCCATTCACTGTCCACACAAAACACCGACATTTTTTTTTAAATCTCTTTTCCTTCCCAATCATTTGTCAAAAAATCACTTTTTTAGTGGATAGACGTTAAATTGAAGACACACACACACACTCACACTTACACACACATACACATACACACATACACATACACACCACTCACTCACACACACACATACCTACATACACACACACGACACACGAAAACTCACATACACACACCCAACACACACGCCACGCGCATGTACACACCGCCCCCCCCCCCCTACACACACACACCACACACACACCACACACACACACACACACCACAACACACACACACACAACCCACATTGGTTTTTTGATGTTTTGGTCTGATTGTTTGTTTTTTGGTGTTTTTTTTTTTTTTTTTTTTTTTTTTTTTTTTTTTTTTAAGTCTTAAATTAATGGTTGGTGACATTGTATTGATTATAAGCTGTTTGACACCATATGATTAAAAAAAAATAATATTTTTTTATTTTTTTATTTTTTTATTTTTTTTATTTTTTATTTTTTTTATTTTAATTTTTTTTTTTTTTTTTTTTTTTTTTTTTTTTTTTTTAAAATGTGTGCATGCCCATATGTTTTGTTAGGGTTATTCCACTCAGTGGTGATGGGTATTATCATTGGTATTGTTGCTTTAGTTGTTTTTTCTTTTCTTCCTTCTAATATATAATCCGTGTGGATTGGTTTTTTGAGTTTTTGGTTTTGATTGTTTGTTTTTTGGTGTGTTTTTTATGTGTTTTTTTGTTTGTTTGTTTGTTTTTGTTTTTCTTTTGTTTGATTGTATGTTTGTTAGCGTATATGTTATTTCCTCTCAGTGATGATGGGTATTATCATAAGGTATCGTTGTGTTTGTTGTTTTTTCCTTATCTTCTTTTAAAAATATAAAGTATGAATTGAAGTATAGGAGTATTGTAATTTGACATAAATTTGCTTATAGATTTTTATTATTTTACTTATTTATTTTGAAATTTTGTTGTTGTTGTTGTTGTATTTATTCATTTTTTAAAAAATTTGTTTTATTATTATTATTATTATTATTATTATTATTATTATTATTATTAAGTCTTAATGTTTTTGGTTACATTGTAATTGATATAAGCTGTTGTGTGTGTGTGTGTGTGTGTGTGGTGTGTGTGGTGTGTGTGTGGTGTTGTGTGGTGTGTAGTGTTTGTGAGTGTGTTTTTTTATTGGGTTTTTTTTTTTGACACTATATGATTTTTTTAAAAAAGACTTTAAATGTGTGCATGTACCTACGAGTATACGAGCTGAGTGGGAAGAGCGCAAACCGTGTTGTGTGTGTGTGTGGTGTGTGTGGTGTTGTGTGTTGGTGTGTGTGTGTGTGTGTGTGTGGGTGTGTGTGTGTGTGTGTGTGTGTGTGTGTGTGTATGGGTGCGTGGGTGTATGTGCATATGTGTGTATGGCTTTCGAGTAGATTTTTAAAATATTTTTTTTATTTTTATTTATTTATTTTATTTATTTATTTTATTTATTTTATTTTCTCTTTTGGTTGTTGTTATAGTAGTTGCTTGTATTATTTATAGGCATAGTTTATTTTAAAGTGTTGAAATCATGTTAGCAAGTTAATGTTGGTGAAATGTTTGTTGTTGTATGTTTTAATTGTTTGTTTGCCTTTTCCCCTTTTCTTTCTTTCGTTGGTTTTTTTTGTTTGCTAGGGGTTTTCTACTTTGTCTTTTGTTTGGTTTTTTTTTTGTTTAGGTTTTTTTTTTTTGTTTTTGGTTTTTTTTTTTCTTTTTTTTTTTTATTTGGGGTTGGGGAAAAAAAAAGCAGACGGCTTACTCAAATTTTCCCGGAAATAAAAATTTGGTTTGATTGTTTTGTTGTTTGATTGACACCCACGCGGCGCGACCCAAACAGAATTTGCAATTTGAAATCCCAAAAACAAAGCACCACACGCCTGCACAAAACTGCAAAACAAGTAATGCTAGAAAATAACTTAATAAAATGCAAAATCAACACACGCGCGCACAAAAACCAAACCAACAACCATTCACACCCCAACCCCAAAACCCACACACACCCCCACACACCAACACACACCCACACAAACCCACAACACACACCCAAAAACCCACACAACACACACCAAAAAGGGTGAATGTAAAACTGCTGTCAACTGCACCAATTTAACCCCCGGAAAAGAACGCCCAATTCCCCTCACGATTTGACCCCCCTTGCCTAAACCTAAACCTAATTGTGGAATACGTTTTTGGGGGTGTGCCCCTTCCCTTTTTTGGTTATTTAAAGGGCTTTTTTTTTTTTTCTTCTTTTTTTGGGTTTTTAACCTTTCCCTAAAAGGGTTTTAGAAAATGGAAAATTTCAATTTTTGCCTAAGGTTTGCCTAAAAAGGGGATGGGGGAAAAAAAGGGGAAAGGAAAAAGAATTAATAAAGATAAAAATTTATCAATTTCTTTATTTTTAACGACCTTTGGGCGGGAAAAAAATACTTTCTGCAACTGAAACAGGACATGCGACTGGAAGTAAGGACCTTTGGATATTTCCTATTTTTTCTTAAATTTTTTCCCTTTTTTTTTCGAGGCAAGGCCCAGGGCAATAAAAACAATATTTTGGTTGATAAAAAAGCAGAACAAGGGGAAAAACTTTTTTAAAAATTTTTTTTCCAAGCTTTGACGTAATTTTGTTTTAAAAATTTTCTTTTTTGTGGGCCCAATAAACGTTTTTAATTTAAAATCTAAAAATTTTTAAATAAATAGGTTTAAAAAGAATTAAAAATCTAAAATAAGAAAAACTAACCTTTATTTTAAAATTTCATTGTGTAAATTGTCCATTCAAAACACCGCTTTTGCCGGGAAAATTTCCCCAAAATTCTTCCAAAAGCCCCCCAGTGTGATGGAAACCCAGTAAAATTTTACCCCTCCCTTTGAAAAAAGAGAATTGCAAAAGGGAAAATTTGATTTCAAAAATAACTCTTTTCTTTTTTTGGCCCAATGTTTAAAAACCCTTTAACACTGATTTTAATCAACAAAAAAAACGACATTGTAAATCCAAGAAAAAAAATTTTGAAAGTTTTTATGCCTAAAAAATTGCGAAAAATTCAAAAGGGAAAAATTTTCAAAAACCTTTTTCCATGTATTTTTTTTTTTGGTTTTTTTTTGGGGTTTGGGGGAAGGGGGGAAAAAAGGGGGGGGGGAACCCTGGAGGGGGGGGGAGGGGGAGGGGAGAGGAGGGGGGGGGTGGAGATGGGGGGGGGGTGAGAAAAAATGAGGGGGGTTAAAAGGAAGGAGGGGGAGAGAGGAGGGGAGAGGGGAGGGGGGGGGGGAAAAAAACAAAAACGGGGGGACAAAGAAACAAAAAAACGGGGGAAAAAAAAGGAAACCGGGGGGACAGACGGGGGAAGGAAAACGGGGGGAAACCAAAAAACAAAAACAAGACAAGAGACGACCAGACGGGACAAGACAAAAACGCCCAGGGGGGGGGGGGGGGGAAGGATAGCCTGGGTGGCCCAAAAACTTTCCCGCTGGAAAATTTTTTGGCTACCCCGGGGTTCGAGTTCCGGGGTCGAGGGGGATTTTTTTTCCTGGATTTAAAATCAGTGCTGTTTCCACTTTTTCCCCAAAGGCCCTTTTTCGGATAAAAAAACTTTTTAAAAACCGAGGCCCCGGGGTGGGGGAAAGCACGAAAAACATTGGCGCACACGTTTAAATGGGGGTTCCCGCTTTTTCCGTAAGATTTAGGCCTTTCTTTGTAGGTTTTTGGGAACAGATAAAATTTAAAAAAACGCTACACTGGGGACTGGATGTAAAAAAAAAACACAAGGGGGTGCTTTTTCCTTTTATTCGATATAAAAGAATAAAAAAAATAAATAAAAGGAAATACAGCAGACGAAAAATTTTTAAAGGTGGGTTTAGAAAAAAACAAACAAAAATTTTAAACCCAAAAAAATTTTTTTCAAACAAAAACCCTTTAAAGGGCCCGCCTTATAAGAAGTTTTGGGAAAAGCGAAAACCCCAATTAAAAGTTACGTTTTACCATTAAAAGGGCCCGGGTTAACACAGGTATAGAAAAACAAATAAGAACCCAGCGCAAAAAAAAACCCAACAACAAAGAAAAAAAATTTACCGCCAAAGTTCATAGCTTTGTTACAATAAAAAAAACACAAATTTTAATTTAATTGGCAAGGGGCCCTGAAAAAAATTTTTCGTTTCATTTTTTATTTTCATCCCCTTTTAAGAAAGGGCAGATTTTTCTGCGTGCATTGGGGATGTTCCCTTTGGGAAGAGGCGTCGTTACAACGCAGCGCCCCACATTGTTTTCCCTTTTCTTGTTTTAAAAATGTTTTGTTTCTCTTTTCAAGTGGCTTTTTTCTACATTTTATTTTGCCGGTAAAACCGTTGCCGTGGATTCTATACTTGCTAAATATTTCGTGCAGACAGGGGGACCCATTTTTAAAAATCTATCGAAAGATTTCCCCCAGACCACCACCATGGTTAATGGTGGGGGGGGAGGGTTTCGGCCCCAAACGGGAATTGAACCACCGCACACGCCGACCCATTTTTCTCTTTATGGGCGGCCCGCGAAAACCCCTAGATTATCAATCAATCAATCAATCAACAATAAATCAATCAATCAATCAATCAATAAACAATCTATCTATTATCTATCATCTATCTTCTATCTATTATCACTATCTATTTTTATTTCTATCTATCAACTATCTACTATCTATCTATCTACTATCCCGTATCGGCGACCGGGGGGGCACCTAAAGTTTGACAACCAGTTTTCTTATTCCTCTCTTTGCTCTGCCTTTCTCAGGGTTTTGATGGTTCTAGGCCTGTCCATTCGGATTTTGTCCCCCCATCTATTCTTTGGCCTCCCCCTGTTTTCTTCCTCTTGGACAGTGCCTTGCAGTATTGTTTTTTTCTAGTCCCCTTTTGGGTCTTGAACATGCCTGTACCCTTTCAGTTTAAGCTTTTTTTACGATGCAGGATTGCACCCTAAAACCCGCCAAAAATCGATTTGAAAATCACCCGCAAAGTTAAGAATCTGGTAACAGACTGACTGACTGTACAGGCTGTGAACCCCGGTATTTGCTAATAATCTTGTTGAATTAACCAAGAAACCTACAAATTTTCCCGCTCTGTCATGGGGGTGGGGGGATGGCCTAGGGTTAGGCATTTTTTTATTTATTTTTTTTATTTTTTTTATTTATTTATTTTTATTTTTTTATTTTTTTATTTTTCTTTTTTTTCGAGGTAACGAATAAGCAATCAAGTGCTTTTTTTCATCGTTCCCCCTGTGTATGAAATTTTTTTAAAAAATTGTCACGTTCCCCCGGACCGTGGGCCCACCCTTTCAAAAGCGGAACAGGGTTTAACGTTTGCGCAAAAGTTTGCGTGCGTTCGCACACGGGGCCTCGGTTTAAAGTCTCATCCGAAGGAATTTGGGAAGAGTGGGTCAGCATGATGTTAACTCCCCGGTAAAATTTTTCCCCACCGGACTCGAAACCCCGGGTCGTCAAATTGCCAGCGAAAAGTTCTGACCATAGGACCGTCCCCCCTTGAAGCAGAAAACGTGTGCGGCGTGTGGCGAGCCCCGGCAAGACGTCCATGAAGTGAAAGGGTGTTTCTCCCCGGCCCTAGAGTTGCACCCCCTACCGATCCTCTCCTTCGAAGGTTTGGTTTAAGATCATAAATTGAAGCTATTTTTAATAAGGTCAAAAGTCTTCCCAAAATTAAAAAACCCGTGCTCGACTTGGAAGATAAGCCATAGCCTGGAGTACGAACGAGTAAAATTAAATTTTAAGCAAAAAAAAAATGCACACGGATTTTTTGGTTTGATAATTACCATCCCTTTAATTTGAATGCACTACCATGGGTGTGGGCAAAGGGTCGCAGAATTATATCAAAATCTAAACCAGTTGTCAACCCCCGGAGCCCTAATCGAGGAGAAAAAATTTCATTTTCACATTTAAGATTTTCATTAAACAAAGATTGCTTTAAATTTTTAAACACACCAAAACTATAAAGTCACCGCAAGAAAAGGCGGATCTTTAAATGAGCTAGTGAAATTTTTTATGTATGCTGTTGTTTTTTTTTTTTTAAAAATAAAATTTCATCAAAATAAAAAAAGCCCCGCTTCTTATTTCAAAAGGGCAGTTTTTTAAAAAATTTTATTGTTTGGGCAGGACATTCAAAAGTTTTGTCTAACGAAACTTTGTGAATTACCATTTTTTTGGTATATGGGCTAGGAATCAAAGGCACAAAAGTTCCATTTTTTGTTATTCCCTCACTGGATAATGATCTGGAGACACCCTTCCCTGCCGGAAAAAACCGAGCCGTTCCATCTCTGCGTGGACCAACGTTTCTCTTATCTACTAGGCCGGAGTGGGGGTAGGATGCACATCTTTCAAATGAAGCGTTCATTGGAGTCCCGTGGCACACATACACGCAAGAAGCAGCAGCAAACACGCCCCCTCACAACCACGCATGCACTCACGTCCAAGCAGGGTAAAACACACACACACCCAACACAAAAACACACGACGCATGCACGCACCGCACGCACAAAACAAAACACTCCACATCACAAACACAAATACAACATTCGTATTTACTTACTATACAAATATACATATTGTTAATATCACTTAGTGAAGAGGACGTTAAAATTTAAGAAAGCTACAAATACACACCCCAAAACATACACACCTTCCCTTAAAAACCCGTTTTCCCCTTTTGTAAGGTGGCTTTTTGTTTCCTGTGGGAAAAAGATCAAAATTTTCAAATGCATACACAAGGGACTAGATAAAAAAAAACCATGAGTATTATCCTCTATTAAAACTGACTAAAACGCACAGGTGCAACCCCGCACGCACGCTGCGCACATACACAAAACGACTCAAAACACACACATACACCACATACTCACTCACCAACACACACAGTATTAAACACATTTTCACACAGTGCGCGCGTGCGCGCACACACACACATACACACATATTTATCACGCCGTGCACAAACACATACACTAATACTAAACATCCCCAAAAACACACACACAAAAAACACACAAACACTTTACTATACATGCAGACACACACGTGCACGTCCCCCCGCGTACCAAAATGCACCACGCCCGAGGCATACACACAACAAAAAAAAACAAACACACAAACATCTTACGCACTTTAAACCCTTCCGCTTTTTGGAAAAGTAGGCCATTATGTCCGCAGGAAAAAGATGACAAAATTTACAAAAACTCCTTACACCCGGGCATGGATGTAAATGCAACGAGGATTTTTTTTTTATCCCCAAAATGAAAGAAAAAAAAAAAAAAAAACTTAAAACACACACACAAACACGCACGTGCGCGCGCGGCGCGGGGTGTGTGGTTGTGTGTGTGTGTGTGTGTGTGTGTGTTGGTGGGTGTGTGTGTGTGGTGTGTGTGTGTTGGGGGTTGTTTGGGGCCCCCAAACGCTCAGTTTTCTTCATCTTATCTTATGATGTTTCATAAAAACAATAAAAAAAAGAAATTTGAAACCCCAAAAAAGAAAACCCTTAAAAAACTTTCCTGAGAACAAAAGAGAGAAAATAAAAAAATGACGTAGGCAAAGAAAAGAAACAAAAAAAAAAAAAAATAGAAGAATTTAAAAAAAAATCAAAAAAAACCCTGCTTCACAAAAAAAGAGGAAATTACATATTTGTAAACTAAAATTAGAGAAGTGACATTCAATGATCGATTTCCTTTTGTTTCCCCCTTTAAAGTGGAAAAAATGTAGAATGATTTTTTTGCAAATTCTATTTTTTCCCCCGTTTGAAGCTGCTGATAATTAGACTGATTTCAGGCGATTTTCTTGTCAAGTGACACGAGTGAAAGTCAGGGTATAAAGGAGAGAGAGAGAGGAAGAAGAGAGAGAGAGAGAGAGGAGAGAGAGGAAAAGGGGGGAGAAGAGAGTGAGAGAGAGAGAAGAGAGAGAGAGAGATGGAGGAGAGGGGAAGAGAGAGAGAGGAGAAGAGAGGGGGAGAGAGAAGAGGAGGAAGAGAGAGAGAGAGATGGAGAGAGAGAGAGAGAGAAGAGAGAGAGAGAGAAAAGAGAAGACAGAAGAAGAAGGGGGGACAGAAAAGGGCAAAGAAGAAAGAAGAACAAAACCAGAAGACGGGGGACAGAAGGACAGACAAACAGAAAGGACAAACGGGACAGAAGAGAAGAGACAGACAAAAACCAGACAGAAACAGAGCCCAAAAGACAAAAACCCGACGACGAGGAGAAGGGAAAAAAGGAAGAAACAAAGATTTGCAAAAAGAAACAGGAAAAAAAGAAAAAAGGAAGAAAGAATAAAAGAAAAAAAGGGAAAGAAAAAAAAAAGAAAAAGGAGGGAAAAAAATGGAAGACATAAAGAAAGAAGGAAAAGAAGTAAAATAAAACAAAGATAGCAAAAAAAAGGTAAAAACAAAAAAGGAAAAAAAAATTTATAAAAAAAAAAAAAAAAAAAACCGAAAGAAAGAAAAAGGGGAAAGGAAAAAAGAAAAAAAAAAAGAAACTGAACAAAAAGAGAGAAAAAAAGAAAAAGGAACAAATCATAAAACTAAAAGAAACAACGGAAAAATAAGACTAAAAAAAAGAAAAAGAAAAAAAATGGAAAAAAAAGAAAGAAAGAACAGCAACAAACCTGTCAAAAATTTTTTGAAAGAAAAAGAAAAATAAAACACAATATAAAAAAAAACACGAAGACAGAAATAAGGGGAAGAAAGAAAGAAGAAAAAAAAAAGAAAGAAAGAAAAAACGAAAGCGGAAAGAAAGAAAGAAAGAAAAAAAAAGAAAGAAAGAAAGGAAAGAAAGAAAGAAAGAAAGAAAGAAAAGAAAAAAAGAGAAAAAGAAAAAAGAGAAAGGGAAAAGGAAAAAAAAAAAAAAAAGGGCAAAACCACAAACTGGAAACGGCAAGAAAACGATAGAAAAAAAAAGAAACAACAAAAACAGAAAAAAAAACAAACAATAAAAAGAAAAAGAACGAGGGAAAAAAAGAAGGCAATGAAAATAAGAAAAAAAAAACAAAAAAACCAACCAACCATCTTCTATTTATATGTGTCTATACTTGTTGTTTTTCAAAAAAAGTGCGCTGTTTTTTTATGAAAATTTTTCCTTATCTTTCTTTTTTTTTGAAATGTCAGCAAGACAATTCATGAAGATTGCTAGTCAAACATGCCATTACAGTGTTAGTGTCAGTGCCAACTTTCACTCCACGCTTTTTTGTTTTCTGTCCCACCTTCCTCTTTCCGTTTCCTCCAATTTTTTTGTAGTTCTCTTTTTTGTTCTGTATCTCTCTCTTTTGTATCCCGTCTTCCATTCTGTCCCCGTGTGTCTGTTTGCTTTTTTCTTTCTCTCTGTCAACTTTTCTCCCCTCCAACAAATCTATCTTCTATCTTCTATCTATCTATCTATCTATTTCATTCTATTATTATTTCTATCTATCTATCTATCTAATTTTAATTTTTATTATCCTATTACCTATTTCCATCTATCTACCTACCCACTACCTACCCTTTTTATCTACCTACCTATCTATCTTCTATCTATTTCTATCTTCTATTATCTATCTATCTATTTCTTCTATCTTCTGTCTGTCTGGTCTGTTGTTGTCTGTCGTCTGTCTGTCTGTCCGTTGTCCCTCTGTCCGTTGTCTGTCTGCTGTCTGTCTGTTATCTGTCAATAGCTGTCAGCCTTTCTGTCTCTTCTTTTTATTCCCCTAATACGTTTTATTTTCTCTCTTTCTCTCTCCTTTCCCCCCCTATTCTCTTCTCCCTCCTCTCTTCTCTCTCTCTCTCTCTCCTCTCTCTCTCTTCTTTTTTCTCTATCTATTATCATCATCTATCTATCTATCTATCTCTTTTATTATCTATCTATCTATCATCTATTATCTTTTTTGTCTGTCTGTTGTTGTCTGTCTGGTCTCGTCGTCTGTCTGTCTGTCTTTCTATCTATCTATCTATCATTATCTTTTACTATCTTCAATCTATCTATCTATTTTTATCACCCCTTCTTTGTCTATTTCTATCTATCTATCTATCACTATCTACATTATTATCTATCTATCTATTATCTTTTTTAAAACCCCTCTCTTCTCTTTCCCCCCTTTTCTTTTTTTTCCTTTTACTCTCTTTTGCTCTTTTCTTGTCTTGTCTCTGTCTTTCCTCTTGGGTCTTTCTTTGTCTCTCTGTCCTCCCTGTTCTTTTTCCCCTAAAATCTCTGTTCTGTCTGTCTCCTCTTCCAAACCTTCAAGGGAGAAGGAGGTGAAGAAAGGGGGAACCCCGGGTAGGGGAGGGGAAAAAAAAGAGAAGGGGGAAAAGGGGAAGAAAAAAAAAAAGAGGGGAAGGGAAGAAGGGGGAGGGGGGGGAAAAAAGGGGAAAGGGGAGAGAAAGGGAAAAGAAAAAAGAGAGAAAGGGGGGGGGAAGGGGGAGAGAGAGAGAAGAGAGGAGAAGGGGAGAGAGGAGAGAGGGGGAGAGGGGAAGAAGAGAGAGAAGAGGGAGGAGAGAGAGAAAAAAAAAGAAGACCAGAAGACAGACAGACAGACAGACAGACAGGCAGACAGAAGACGAAGACAGAAAAGGGGCAGAGACAGGACGAGACAGAGTCAGAGAGCAGAGAGCGAGACAGAGACAGACGACAGACAGACAGACGACAGAGACAGTCAGACAGAAGAGGACAGACAGACAGAGACAAGACAGAAGAGAGACAGACGACAGAGTCAAGCAGAGAAAGAGCAACAATATTAGGTGTACGGGGCGCCAATCCTGACAATTTCCACAAAAAAATTCAGGGTTAAACGTCAGCAGCAGTGAATATTCCACCCCATCTTTTCCGACTTTCAATTTGCCTTTGTCTTTGCACCCCTGTAGGGTTTTGCCTCTCTCTATCTTACTCTCCTCTCTCTCTCTCCCCTCTCTCTCTCTCCTCCTCTCTCTCTTTTCCTCCTCTCTCTCTTCTCTTTCTTTCTTTTTTTTTTCTTTCTTTTTTTCTTCTTTTTCTCTTCTCTCTCTCTCTCTTCTCTCTCCTCCTCTCCTTCTCCTCCTCTCTCTCTCTCTCTCTCTCCCCTCTCTCTCTCTTTTCCTCCTTTTCCTTTCTCTCTCTCTTCCCCTCTCTTCTTTTTTTCTTTCTTTCTTTTTTTTCTCTGTCTCTCTGTCTGTCTGTCTCTCTTCTGTCTGTTGTCTGTCTGTCTCTCTCTTTTTGTTTTCTCTTTTTGGCAGTTTTCATTATTTTAAAAACAAGCTGCTTGGAGGCTTTGGGGAAACGAGAAAGATAGATAGATAGATAGAAGTAGATGATAGATAGATAGATAGTAGATAGATAATAGATAGATAGATAGATAGATAGATAGATAGTAGATAGGGGCAGAAGACAGACGACGACAGACAGACAGACAGACAGAAGAGACGAGACGAGACACAGAGAGACACAAGACGACGAGAGACAGAGGACAGAGGGGAAAATGAATGATGAATGAATAAATGTTGAATGAATAATCTTGAGAGAGAGAGAGAAAGAAAGAAAGAGAGAGAGAGACACAAAGAGACAGAGAGAGGCAGACGGGGCAGACAGACAACAGACAGACGACAGACAAAAAGACAGCGACACGCAGAGAGACGAGAAAGAGAGACGGGGGGACACAAAACACAGAGGCAGAAAGACAGGAAAATGAGGGACAGGAGAAAGACAGGAGGTGCACCAGGCAGGAAGGGGGGAAGGGGGGGAGGAGGGAGGGGGGGGGGAGGGGGGGGGGGTGGTACAGAGGAATTTGGCTACCCCCCGCGTCCGTAGGGGATGGACAACGATTTTGTAACAAGTAACGGTAGCATGTAACAGATCACGTGACGGGGTGCATGTGAAGGTAGCACGTGAAGGTAGCACGTGCGGGTATGGGGAGGGGGTAAGGGGAAAAGGATACTGATAGTGGGGAAATGGGGTAAGGGGGAATGGGCAAGGGTAAGGGCTAGTAGGGTAAGGGGAGAAATGGGGAAAAGGGGGTAAGGGGGTAAAAGGGTATGGGAATGGGGTAATGAGATAAATGAAGGGTAGGGGGTTAGGGGGTAATGGGGAACGGGTAATGAGGTAGTGGGTAAGGGGGTAATGAGTCACATGTAAGGGGTGTGGGTTATGGGGGTAATGGGGTAACGGGGTAATGAGGTAGTGGGTTAGGGGTAATGGGGTAATGAGTAAGGGAGGGGGGTAAGGGGGTAATGGGTAAGGGGTGAAAGGGTTTTAACGAGTAGTAGGTAAGGGGGGGTAAGGGGGAAACGGGGTAGTGAGGAACGAGTAGTAGGTAAGGGGGTAAGGGGGTAATGGGTAAGGTAAAGGGGGAAAGGGTTTGGGGTAAG
>JASPKP010000551.1:40000-42432 GCA_030674155.1 Stramonita haemastoma | reverse complement strand
AAAAAAAACAAAAAAAGCAGCCTAGGACACAAATGACGACCATAAGTCACACAATCATGGTTGCTGAAACCCCCTCTACAATATAAGAAACCATTATCTCAAGGACCAAGCTAGTCCTTACTTTCAGATAACAGACTAACCAGACAACTTCACAGTTTCCAACTCAACGTTGTCTATTCCAATTAAACTATAACCATAATAGTTTAACACAATAACTTTGTACTAGTCCACATTAATTTATCTGCGATCACTGCGATGTATATAAAACTTTGTCTCAGAATAACACAAAATCAAATGATTAGTTATTCTTTAAATTTTACTGTAAGACTGACATCAGACTATAAAATAAATCCAGGAACACACAGTCAAACAACAAAAGCCTTACGACCTCAACCAACTTCCTGTTTCAAACAATACACACTCTCACAAGACAAACATCCAATCCTGAAATAAATCCAGGCTCTCACAATTAATTAGTAAAAGTCTTAGGATTCTAGCCAACTTCCATGTGTAAAAACGACTACACACACTTTCACTGAGCCAAATCCATCATGAAATTCCGTTAGTATAGGCGATCGAATTTGTTTATCAATCAATTATCACCCTGATAAAAATAAACTACAATAAAAGAAAATGTTTTCACTTACAGCTCAACCCGAAGAAACAACCTACTGTATACTAGTGTCGTCACATCGTTGCGCTCTACGGCCCACTAGTCGTCTTGCCGTCCTCTGCTGTCGCAGGGAAAGGCTGAGTGACTGACCGCTCCCTTACTTACATGAAGCCTCTTCTGCTCTCCAGTCTAAACCAATCATGTCCAGGGGGGTGCCAGCTGACTGGACCTAACCCAATGAATTCAAAGTGGGAAATTTGAAAGAAAACAAGTCAGCAAAAGTTGACCGCAACACCAAGCTTGTTGAGCAATAGACTAGCAGGGACAACCTGTTAATTGGCGCCAGCTGTCTCAAGTGGGCAGCCAGCAGACTCTCTGTCTCTAATCCTACCCATCTCTGAAGCGCCCAAACAAAGAAAAGTCCAAGTCAGGTACACATAGACCTTACGCCAGCCCCTGTAACACTCTTGCAGAAAGGGGAAGGAGGAGGGGGGGGGGGAAGGAGAGGGTTGTAGTCCAACATAGTGTCTAGTTATAGTGTCTAAAGTGCACACTATAACAGTTTTGTTAGTTGGTATGTTTGTTCCATACCAACGTGTTGATACCTCACATGTCTTTGGCCCATTTTTGCTTCAATAGACTGCTTTTCAAAATCCACTTTCTCCCTCTCCCCCTCCCCCCACTTTAATTCTTCTCTCCCCCCCTCTCCCTCTCTCTATTACTCAGGGACAGTTGTACAAGGTGTTGGCGTCAGCAGGACTGGTCTTGTTGTCTGCTGACAGTCCTCCCTTCCCCTCCCTTCTCCTCTCCCCCTCTTTCTTCTCCTGCCGCTATGCTGTCACAAACAGGCTGGTAACAGACTAGCTGTCTGTGTCTGTCTGTCTGTCTGTCTGTCTGTCTGTCTGTCTGTCTTTCTCTCTCAGAATTCAGTTATCTCTGTCTCTGTCTCTGTCTTTGTCTCTGTCTCTCCATCTCTGTGTGTCTGTCTCTGTCTCTGTGTCTGTGTCTGTCTGTCTGTCTTTCTCTCTGTCTGTCTGTCTGTCTCTCTCTCTCACAATTCAATTCTCTCTCTCTCTCTCTCTCTCTCTCTCTCCTCTCTCTCTCTCTCTCTCTCTCCTCTCTCTCTCTCTCTCTCTCTCTTCTCTCTCTCTCTCTCTCCTCTCTCTCTCTCTCTCTCTCTCTCTTCTCTCTCTCTCTGTATGTGTGTGTGTGTGTGATGTGTGTGTGTGTGTGTGTGTGGTATGTGTGTGTGTGTGTGTGTGTGTGTGTGTGTGTGGTGTGTGTGTGTGTGTGTAGTGTGTGTGTGTGTGTGGTGTGTGTGTGTGTGTGTGTGTTTGTGTGTGTGTGTGTGTGTGTGTGTGTGTGTGTGTGTGTGTGTGTGTGTGTGTGTGTGTAAGTGTGTGCAAATCATAATCCAATTTATAAAAATGTTCTGCTAATTATTTTAAACATCTGGGATGTTTTATGTATTTTTTGTTGGTAGTATTTCCCCCTCCAATAAGGATATTAGTTATTTTTCCCCCTTTTATCCAAATGTATGATTAATGTGACTTGTATAACTTTTGACAGATAGTGGTGGTATTGATGTTTTCAGTTGTTTATTCCTTATGGTCTCCTGTTTGCTCTTTATCTATTAGCGCTTTTTTTTCTTCCATCATCAAAATCATTTCATTGTGACTTCTGATTTTGTCTTTTTAATGAGTGCATTTTTATTACCTTATTATATATAGTGTCCTTATTTCTTGTATGTTGTTTGGTAATGCATAAAATTGTATTGTTTAGTATCTATTTATCTTGATGTTATCCATGAAAGGGGCGG
>JASPKP010000551.1:25000-27500 GCA_030674155.1 Stramonita haemastoma | reverse complement strand
TTTGTTTGTTTGTTTGATTGTGAGTTTGGTTTTTTTTTGCTTGTTTTATTAGTTTTTGATGATTCGGGTTTTTTAGGGTGGGGGTGTCTTTTCATGTTTTTTCTTCTTTTTTTTATAGATAAAGCACAAACTTAAAAGTAATTGTGATATTGTAACCTGGTATGATTTGCTTGATATGTTGTTTTTTTTTGGGGGGGGGGGGTTAAAATACTTTTTACAAAACAAGGTATTAGTGACAGTGTAACTTAATCTAATTTGTTTGTTTACTATTTTTATGGATTTTCTCAACTAAAAAAATCTAAATGTACGCACACTCTGTCTGTCTGTCTGTCTGTCTGTCTGTCTGTCTGTCTGTCTGTCTGTCTGTCTGTCTGTCTGTCTCTCTGTCTGTCTGTCTCTCTGTCTGTCTATTGGTCTCTCTCTCTCTACCTACCTACCTATCTATTTACCTACCTACCTACCTACCTACCTACCTACCTACCTACCTACCTACCTATTAACCTATCTATCTATCAATCTATCTATCTATCTATCTATCTATCTATCTATCTATCTATCTATCTATCTATCTATCTATCTATCTATCTATCTATCTTTCTATCTATCTATCTATCTATCTTCTCTCTCTCTCTCTCTCTCTCTCTCTCTCTCTCTCTCTCCTCTCTCTCTCTCTCTCTGTGAAGGTACCTGATATATTAGAATTCATATGTAAAATGCACCAGTTATTGGCTAAAATTGACTAGAATGGATTGTAGTAGATTACCGTATAAAGCATATGTATGACTTTGTATAGATTGGACGGAAATGGAAAAAAAGACTCGGGCTTCAGGAATAGAACATGTCTGTATACTTATGGCTTTGCATATGTCTGGGAAAATCAGAGAGTTGAAAACATTACACTGTTAATGAAAAGCTTGATACACAGAATCATAGATTGCAGGTGGCATGAATGGCACGATCACATAGACACTAGTCCGAGATTTGCGGAGTATAGAATGTTTAAGTCAAATAATAAAGTTGAAATGTACATTGGAATTACAATGAATAGATATGTAAAGAGTGCATTAACAAAACTTGGGTTAGGTATATCAGACATAGCATGCCATCGGTTTAGATATAAAAAGAGGAAGAATGATAATGTGAACACGTGCCCTTTATGTTATAGTTCTGAGGAAAACAAATTTATTTCATGTTGTGCTGCCCTGTTCTTCATAATTTGAGAATTGAACTAATTCAGACTAAATTCTATGGTAATCCTTGTCGCTTTAGATTTAACCTACTTATGGCATCACAAAATGAGGAAACACTAAATAATCTAGCACTGTTTACTTCTAAAGCTTCGAGGCGACTGTATATTGTGGCAACTTAATTTGTGAATAGAATACATTAAATAGCGTGTTTTTCGAAGGACGTATGTTTAGATGTTGTATGATTTTTACATTCATTCATATTCAACTTTATATTTGTGTTGATATTATGTTTATCCCCTTCGGAATGGGGCTTTGGCCTAATCTGAATAAACATTTCGCATTCACATTCTCTCTCTCTTTCGGGCCTGGTGGTCAGAGTGATTTGCTCATGATCTGTTTACCTGGGTTCGATTCTCGTTCAAGAGGATTTTTCCTCTGGAGTTAACATCAGTGCTGACTCCACTTCCCCTAAAAGTCTTTCGAATGAGACTATGAACCAAGGTCTCGGGTGCAAATGCACATATGTGACGCTCTACCACATAAGGAGTCGCATTGCACCAGAGGTCAATTTTTAGTTATTGACAAGTTATTAATTTGCAATAAAAAGGCTATTCAATACAAAAACAGATTGAAAATTGGACAATTCTGTGCAAAGTTATTACAAATTGAAATGATAGACTGCAGGATGTGACAAAATGAGAAATGCGCAAGTTTCTTTTCGTAACAGGTTGTCAGAATGAGGGCTTGGGTATTCTCAAAACACATTTAAAAGCAAAAGGAATACAAACTAGTCCTTGATGTTTCATTACAAGGTAGAAGAACGGATATAGTTTAATAATTGGTCAAAATATCAAAATCGACAACTTGACCCCCACCTGCTTTTTATGGCTCCTAGCCCAAAATTGGGTAATATGCTAAGCGACTCATTTCGTGGTGGAGCGTCACATATATCTTGCGCGCACGTTAAATCCCCACGTTAAATCCCGTTCAGCTTTTCAGAAGAGTTACAGCTTTCCATCCATTCTGACTCAAGCTTTGCCCTCCAGGCTCTAGAGCGCAGCTCCACAGTCTTCCAGCCTACGACTAGGATTCAAAGAGTGAGAAGAGGACAGAGGTTTGGTGAAACTAGTTTGAAAGATGAGCGGTATTGAAGGCAGAGGAGAAGTTGATGATATAATTATTATATACAAAGAAAGGAACCTGATTGTTGTAAGTGAGAGAAGCCATTTTATAGCACGGTGATTATAGCTACGTTTGTGTGAATGAACATCATGTAATAATTGTGACGCTCCGCCACATAAGAAATCGCA
>JASPKP010000551.1:17500-20000 GCA_030674155.1 Stramonita haemastoma | reverse complement strand
TCCATCAATCTTCTCTCTCTCTCTCTCTCCTCTCTCTCTCTCTCTCTCTCTCTCTCTCTCTCTCTCTCTCTCTCTCTCTCTCTCTCTCTCTCTCTCTTCTCTCTTCTCTCTCTCTCTCTCTCCTCTCTCTCTCTCTGTTTTGATATGTTTGTATTTTGGAGGTTACATTTCTCTCTTCTCTGTCTTCTCTCAATTTTAATCAATTTTATTTATTTAATTGTAATCAGTGTATCTGTCTTAACAGAAGGAAGGTGACATGATGGTTAAGACGTTCGCCTTCCAACAAGTAAACAGTGAGGTTCTGGGTTCGATTTTCAGCCTCGCCCTTACTTCCCAGTTTGACGAAAAGAAGCCGAATTGAATGTCGAAGTCATTCGGATGAGACTATGAATCGAGGCCCCGTGTGCGAACGAACGCAGAACATCTTGCTGCACACGTTAAAACCCCGTTTGGCATTTTGGAAGAGCAGGCCATTGTGTGCCAGTAAGGAGGGATAACAATCATATTAAAATTTTTTAAAAAGCATGCACACAGGTGTCGTATTTAGACACCATCCCTGAGGAAAAATCGGGGAGTTGGAGTCCCCAGATCGGCTCCGGGCTGTATATGGCAATATTCTGGTGGCTCCTGCCACGGTACTGGAACATTCGCATCGGTCATTGCCTTTCCAATGGATCGTTCCAGTGGCGTGGAGAGGGGGGTGTGTGTCTTCTGCATGGGTAACAGCTTGCCCTCCATACTTAACTACCCAGGCTTTGTGCTTTATAGACTAGGGCGTAACTCCATAGTCCTCCGAGACTTATGGGTGCCTACTACTACTACTACTACTACTATACTACTACTACTACTACTACTACTACTACTACTACTACTACTACTACTACTACTACTACTACTACTACTACTACTACTACTACTACTACTACTACTACTACTGTCTTAACATTAATATTCGTGTCAGTTAGGGATTGTGTATTTGTTGAATACATATCTATCTCCATTGTTTAAATGGTTATGAATGTGTTTAGTGGAGATTAGGTGTTTGTTAGATGTACACCTACCTTACTTTTTCCAAATCATAGGTTGAACTTGTATTGTTGGTGATGGGTTTTTTATTTTCTTTTGCTTTATTTTGTTGTTGGGATTTTGGTTTTGTTTTTGTTGTTTTTTTTCCTTGGGTGGGGCTGCTATTCCCTAATCAGGGCAAGGGCGGAATGAAAAAAAGTATGTGAATGCTTCCCCTTGGAAAAAACAACAACAAGTCTTCTCTCTCTCTCTCTCTCTCTCTCTCTCTCTCTCTCTCCCCTCTCTCTCTCTCTCTCTCTCTCTCTCTCTCTCTCTCTCTCTCTCTCTCTCTCTCTCTCTCTCACTCTCTCTCTCTCTCTCTCTCTCTCTCTCTCTCTCTCTCTCTCTCTCTCTCTCTCTCTCTCTCTCTCTCTCTCTCTCTCTCTCTCTCTCTCTCTCTCTCTCTCTCTCTCTCTCTCTCTCTCTCTCTCTCTCTCTCTCTCTCTCTCGTGATGCTGCACTAGATGTGCTAAAAGTCATCATACAGGCTGTGAGATTCTTCCTTGGATAACTGATCGTCATTTTAATTGCATGTTTTAGAATGTAATAGTAATTATCTGCAATTCTTATGTCCTTCCACATAAAGTGATATTGAACAGGGGTTGGGGGAGGGAATATTTTAAACATAAATCTTAAACTAATAAATAATGGTAAAATGACTAGGTGAAAATGAAAACATAGATAAATACAGTTTTCGATATTCAGAATAAAAGAAAAAAAACCCAACCCCTTTATAATAAAAAATATAGTTTTAACAGTTGAAATATTGATAGAATGAAGAGGGAAAGGAAGAGAGAAACAGAGAATAGTGGCGGATGGGATAACAATAAATAACTCTGGGATTTTTAGAGACTTTTTTAGCAGGGAATATTAGCGCTTATGTGCATGCTGCCCTTCCTGCTGGTGTTGTGTGTGTGTGTGTGTGTGTGTGTGTGTGTGTGTGTGTGTGTGTGTGTGTGTGTGTGTGTGTGTGTGTGTGTGTGTGGTGTGTGTGTGTGTGTGTGTGTGTGTGTGTGTGTGTGTGTATTGTGTGTGTGTTCTGTGTGTGTGTGTGTGTGTGTGTGTGTGGTGTGTGTGTGTGTGTGTGTGTATGTGTGTGTGGTGTGTGTGTGTGTGTGTGTGTGTGTGTGTGTGTGTGTTGTGTGTGCGTGTGTTGTGTGCGTATGTGTGAGTATGTATGTATGTATGTATGTATGTATGTATGTATGTATGTATGTATGTATGTATGTATGTATGTATGTATGTATGTATGTATGTATGTATGTATGTATGTATCTATGTATGTATGTATGAATGTGTGTGTGTGTCCGTGCGTGTGTGTGTGTGTGTGTGTGTGTGTGTGTGTGTGTGTGTGTGTGTGTGTGTGTGTGTGTGTGTGTGTGTGTGTGTGTATGTGTGATTGTGTGTGTCCCTGCGTGTGTGTGTGTGTGTGTGT
>JASPKP010000551.1:10000-12500 GCA_030674155.1 Stramonita haemastoma | reverse complement strand
AATGCAAAGGTTATAGATATATGTAATATGTTCAGTAATTATGGGTGCAGAGATACTTAAAATTTTAAGAGAGAGAGAGAGAGAGGGAAGAAAGAGGGGGAGAGAGAGAGGGAAGAAAGAGGGGGAGAGAGAGAGAGGAAGAGAGAGAGAGGGAGAAAGAGGGAGGGAGAAAGAGGGAGGGAGGGAGGGAGAGAGAAAAGAGAGAGAGAGAGAGAGAGAGAGAGAGAGAGAGGAGAGAGAGAGGAGACAGAGACAGAGACAGAGACAGAGACAGAGACAGAGAGACAGACAGACAGACAGACAGACAGATAGACAGACAGACAGACAGACAGACAGACAGACAGATCGACAGGCAATAAATCAATCAATCATCACAAACAAATAAATAAATAAATAAATAAATAAATAAATAAATAAATAAATAAATAAATAAATAAATAAATAGGTATATGAATACATGACTAAGTTAAGAAAACAAACTGTTGGATAAATGGATAAATTGATACGTATTTACAAAACAAAAGAAGGAATGTTGTCAGTTGACAGCCCTAACATAGAGAGTAGTTGGTAGAATATCACTTCTGATATTGCTGGTAATATGGTTGGGTTGCTTGGTGTAGCTAAGCACACACACACACACACACACACACACACACACACACACACACACACACACACACACACACACACACACACACACACACACACACACACCATGTAATGTGATTCGGGACAGGTATACTAGCTGGAGAACTGAGGAAGCAGGTCAGTGTGCCCAGACTGCACCCCTGCTCTCTCTGTCCTGTGGCTCCCCTCAAGCTGCTCTCCTGCTGCTGGATGTCTGAAGTGACGCTGTCACTGCATCTCCCTTCCCTACCTCATGTCTACCTGCAACTGTATAAACAAATAAAGCTTTGAAACACTTTTGCACAGTTCAAAACACAAAAGTCAGGCAAAGTATAATGATCACCCTATAATTCTTGTAAGCATTGTATCACTATCATTATCATACTGTATATTATACGGCCACAATTGTCGTATGTTTGTTTGTTTGTCTTAGTTTTAATTAGAGGTTGGTTTATATTGTTATCCCTGATAAGAGCGGGAACTGGATGTAAAAAAGCACACTATTCATTATTCTCGAAATAAAAGAATTTCTTTTCATTTCCCTTCATTTGATCTCTCTCTGATTCAGAGAATAAAAAAAAGTAAATAAAACATATATTGAGCTCATTTCCAGCAAAAAAAATACATACGTCAAAATAATATTAGTTAATTGGATTTGACTAGACTGGCAATGGAGCTGTCTGATTTGTAGACAGTAGGCCTACTATCAACCTGACACCATGCTGCAAACTATTTTAGGCCTATGGTTTCATTTTACACCACAGCAGCACATAATGGAAATGTTTGATGTAAAAATAATTAATTATCTTTTGGTCTCCCAGTAGGAAGTGTGCAAGGCATACACATGTATACTACCCTCACTCTAGCCTCACTTTTCTCAAAGTGTGCAAAACAATAATCTGTTGGCTGCACTGTAAAGATAAACTGTTTGCAACAGTAACACCAAAAAATATAAGAGGGCAAAATCAGGAAAAAATATTCCCAGTATATTTTTTTTTCCTTTTAGGCAGGTTAGGACATACTTCACTCTAGAGGTACAAGGCTTTTTAATTGTCCCCCCTGATAAAGAACACTGTTGCCTTCTTTGGTGTGTGTAAAATTCATAAAGGCTCTCTCTGTCATGGGAGTGAACTCACGCGCATGCGCACGGCTTCTAAACTACCTACCATGGTTAAAGAACGCTGTTGCCTTCTTTGGGGCTACTAAAATTTATAAATGAAGTGGAGGTAAGTTGAAAAACTTGCCTGATGACTACTAGTCCCTATAGATTTCTGCCATCTTTGCCGAAATGTCATCTTTAAATCGCAGAAAAGACCATCAAGATGATGAATACATTTCTTTATATGATAAATGCACTGTAAAAATTAATCAAACATTCAAATAAATGTACCATCCAGGGGTGAAAACATACCATTATATGATAAATCCTCTATACAAAAAAAAACAAAAAAAAATTTCGTATAAGTGCACGTTCTTACAAGAAGAGTGGCTTCAGTTGCCTCTATTCTTTTGTCATGGAAAGTCCTTTTATAATTATCAGATTTTATGCAGGCAACCATTTTTAATCCCCATGAAGATAGCCGCATTCCGACTTCAAAGATGCTGTCAAAACACTATTGTCGAACATCATTATCATTATGATTACTGCTACAGTTCATTGTGTATATTGTTCCAGTTTTTGTTCCAACGAACTGATAAACATTTTGCTGTGCTGCATCATTTTGCTGTATATTGTCATTATTATTGTGCGCACTGCTTGGTTTTGTGTGTGTACACTGTACCCGATTTTATAGCGACAAACTGGCTTTCTCAGCTCTTGAGGGCTGTGGTGTCGCCACAAGTCCAGCGCCATACACGTCAAAGATGGTAGGGG
>JASPKP010000551.1:0-2500 GCA_030674155.1 Stramonita haemastoma | reverse complement strand
TCAATCTTGACAGACTAAAGGACCCACTCGTAGCAGAAAATGTCAAAGCTATTATAGGAGGAAAATTTGCCCCACTATTGGTTCTCCATAACAAGGACACTGAAGTAGACACCCTGATTAACAACTTTAACACTTTGGGGACTGAAACAGCTAGCAATATCCTCAGCAAACACTGGCCAACCAAACAGCTTGGGTCACAGAAGCCATACTAAAGCTGTGCGACAAACGCAGAGAACTAAAGCAAAGGAAGAAACAGGCAGAGGGTGCAGTATTATACAGAGTAATTTATAAACAAGTTGTTTTTTATTTAAAAGGCATGAGAAAAGCATAGAAGACATGGATCAAAGAACAATGCAAAGCTATTGAAGAAAACCTGCACAAAAGAAAAAACACCAGCAAGAAAGCTTATCAGCAAAGTGGTGCTAAGAATAATCCATAACAGTCTAAAGCCTCAAGCTGAGGAGATCATCAAAGAAGAGCAAGCAGGGATCAGAGCAGGACAGAGTGAAGCCTCTGACCTGACTACCTGACTTCATCTTATTCTTCGAAATTCTGCCTGTTCTTGTTCCGAAGTCTTCTTCTTCCGAATTCCCTTCTTGGGAATTCTTTTACTTCTCCTTTTTCTACTTCTTTTCTTCGGAATCCTTCTTCTTCTCCTTTTTTCTCTTCCTTTTCTTGTTCTTCTTTTTCTTCTTGTGCATCTTATTTCCAATTCTTCTTCTTGTTTGGAATTTTTCTTCTTCTTTTTTTTCTTTGAAATTCTTCTTTGAAATTCTACTTTTTTTTTTTTTTTATTCTTCTTCTTCTTTTTTTCTTTGGAACTCTGCCTTTTTTTCTTCGGAATGCTTCTTCTTCTTTTCTTCTTCTTCTTTGGAATTCCCTACTTCAGAAATCTTCCACTTTGCCTATTTCTAGTTCTTTTTCTTCAGAATCCTTTTTTTCTCCTCCTCTTCTTCTTCTTCTTTCTTCTTCTTCCGCTTCTTCTTCTTCTTCTTCTTCTTCTTCTTCTTCTTCTTCTTCTTCTTCTTCTTCTTCTTCTTCTTTCTTCTTTTTCTCCTCTTCTTTTTCTTGTCACCTTTCTTCGTCTTCTGCCTTTTCTTTGGAATATGTTTTGTTCGGATTTTTTTCTTCTTTTTCAGAATGCCTCTTCTTTGGAATTCTTCTTGGGAAGTTTTCTATTCCTTCTTTCTCTTCTTCTTTTTCTGCTTCTCTGAATTCCCTTCTTGAGAATTCTGCCTCTCCTTTTTCTATTTCTTTGGAATCCCACTTATTATCCTTTTCTCTTCTTCTTCTTCTTTTTCTTCGGAATTCTGTTTCTTCTTATTCTCCAGAATTCTTCTTCTTCTTTTTTTGAATTATTCTTCTTTTTCGGAATAATGCTATTATTTTGTTCTTGTTCTTGTTCTTTGTTGTCGTTGTCGTCGTTGTCGTCGTCGTTGTCGTCGTCGTCGTCTCATCATCATCATCATCATCATCATCATCATCATCATCATCATCATCATCATCATCATCATCATCATCATCACCTTCCTCTTCTTCTTCTTCTTCTTCTTCTTCTTCTTCTTCTTCTTCTTCTTCTTCTTCTTCTTCTTCTTCTTCTTCTATATCATCATTATCATAATCATAATCATAATCATAATTATCATCATCATCTTCTTCTTTTTCTCTTCTTCTTTTTCATCTCCTCACTTGAATTGATCTTTCGCTAAGAAAACTTTTGTTGTAATGATAAAAGTTGCAACAAAATCCAATTGACTTTAACTTACTCATTACTTTTGCATGCCAGACTTGGTCATAGGCCTTTTTTACATCAAAAAATGTTGCTAGAACATTTTTTCTTCGAGCAAATTGTTGTTTCACACATGTTGTAAGCTTTACTAATTGCAGATCTTCCTCTCTGAAAGCCTGCCTGGTTGATTGGTATAATGTTATTTTTTTCGCAATAATGTAACAATCTTTTCAATACAATTCTCTCCATGAGCTTGCCTATATAAGAGGTTAATGAAATAGGCCTGTAACTTGTTATTTCTGTCTTGGGCTTTCCTTTTTTATGAACAGGCACAATAATGGACTGTTTCCACTGAATTGGTGTAACACCCTCAAGCCAACATTTATGAAAAAGTTCATGTAGTAAAAGAATAAAGTTTTCAGGTAAGTGTTTTATCATATTATTTGAAATGGCATCAGCTCCAACAGATGTTTTCTTATTAGGAAGGGAAATGATTGCATCTTTGACTTCCTGGACTGTTATTGGAGCATTAAAATAAAGGGTGTTATCGGGTAAGGGATCTGTGTATTTAGCTTTATTTTCTTCATGTGTTCTATATTCTCTGTGCTTAGCTGATAGACCCTCCAAACGCATTGTTTTCGAAAACATCTCAGCAAGTGCTTCAGCCTTTTCTACATCAGAAGGGAACTCTTTGTTTACAAGATTAATAGGACAGATGGAATATTTACACCTTTCCTCATCTCATTTAGTTTAATCCATACTTTTGAAGCA
>JASPKP010005513.1:0-15761 GCA_030674155.1 Stramonita haemastoma | reverse complement strand
TGTTGGGGGTGGGGGTTGTGGTGTGGTGTTTTTAAAGTGTGTGTATGGGGTACTTGTGTTATGGTGGGGCCCATGTATGGGTGTGGGTTTGGGGATGGGGGTGTGGTGTTGGTGGTACAGCGTGTAGTGTGAAGTGTGGATATTGGGGTAGTACCATGTGATGGGGTGGTATGGTGGTGCAAGTGTGTGTGGGCTGTGTGAGTGGTGTGAAGCTCTTTGAGTGCAAGTGCGTTATGGTGGTTTGGTGGTGTAAGTTTTGGTGGTGGTTCCAGTGTGGTTTGGGTGGTGTTGCATGGGTGATTTTGGGTAATGTAGAATTTGTAAGAATGGTGTGTGGTTCGGTGGTGCTGGTGGGGTGTGTGTCGGTTTTTTGGTGTGGTGGGGGTGTGTGCTTTGGTGTGGTGTGGTCAGTATGGGGTTGTGGTTGTGGGTGTGGTGGTGGGGGGTGTGGGTGATGTGGGTGTACTGTGGTTGATGCGATGATGGGCGGGGTCCATGTGAGTGTTATATAAGTGGGAGTGTGTTTGGTGGTTTTGGGGGTGCGGGTGGTGCAAATCTGTGGGTGATGCATGTGGTTTGGTACAAGTTATGGTGGGTTGTGATGTGGGGGGTGGGGTGATGTGAGTGTGTGTGAGTGGGGATATGGGTGGTGTAGGTGATATGGGTGGTGTAGGTGATGTGGGTGGTGTTGGTGGTACAGCTTTTAGTGTAAAGGGTTTAGGATTTTCCTGCAATTTTAGTGAATGTTCAGTGACTTCTGACACGTTTTTTTTCTCAATTTTATCCAACAATTTCCTTTTCTTGACTAAACAATAGTGTTCATGTTTTAACTGGTGAATTAAAGTTGGCTTATAAAATGGGAAAAACTATCGGTTTTTTTGTTAGTTTTGTCTTTTTCAGAGGTGTCCATACTGTTTATCAATGGCTTACAATGTCCATCCCTAAATTTAATCCCATTTGAACAGAATTTTTGGTCCAGAAATAGCTGCCTTGTCTGACCTTAATTTCCCTTCACAGAAAGGCACGAAGAACATGCACAGTAAACACATGGGTTTCAAAGAGAGATTACAGATGCAGAAAGCAAAACAGCCGAGTTTGAAAAATGATGCCTAATTTCAAACAATAAAACCAGAAAGACCTGCCTCCCCCAGCAAATTAAAAATAGTATTTGGACAGGTCAAAAATAGTATTTTGAAAGCAAAAAATAGTATCCCCAATCTTTCTTGGTCTCGATGTATTCTTTATTTGATTGTTCCAACTGTGGCTATGATTCCTTGGGCAGTACTAACTTTTACGAAAAAAGAGTGCATTTCCCGAAAATTTGCAAATCTCTATTTGCATTTCAGACAGACAAAGGAAGAGAGAGAGAGAGAGAGAGGAGAGAAAAGAGAGAGAGAGGGGAGAAGAGGAGGAGGTGTGTGTGTGTGTGTGTTGTTGTGTGTGATGTTGGTGTGTGGTGTGTGAGTATGTGTAGTGAGTAGGGATACTAGGGAAATGTCAGAATGCTGACTTAAATAAACACAGAAAATAAGAAAGAGGGTGGGAAGTGAGATATAAAAACAGATTGACAGACTATCTGACGGATTGGCGAAGGAAGGACAGTGAAAGAGACAGATGACAGATAAGAAAACAAGAATTCCTAATGGAGAGAGGGTGAAAAGAAGGGGGACAGGGGGTGAAAACAAAAACAAACAAAACAGAAAAAATGTAAAACATGAATTAAGATAAAATTATGCCAACACTCTGCCCAACATAAATGTGTGTGGTTTTGTGGGGTGTGTGTGTGTTTTGTGTTTTGTGTGTTGTGTGTTGTGTGGAGTGGGGTGGGGTGTGTGTGGGGTGTGTGTGTTTTCATACAGAAAGTTTGGATGAAAACGTAGGATGTTTTAGAACTCACTTTCGTGGTTAAAGGACCTTACAAAATTTCAAACAAAAATTCAGAAATGTTTGAATCTGAAAATCAACCATCTTTTACAATTATTTCAGGTCATCATCATCAATAAAGAAAATATTTTTGCAGCAATTATTCTCAAAATGGTATTTGACTCAAAATATCCAATTTGCATAGAATGCTACAACTGAAACTAACTTGACTATGCCTGTGGATTCCCGTGGGAAGATAGGCCACAACACTCCCTCCAACGGAAATTGGTTCTGGGAGATCCTCTTCAGCCGGCCTATGTCATTCCGGCTGCCTTTGTGTCTGCTTCAGTGCTTCTGCCGCCAGGTCTGTTTTGGTCGACCTACTTTCCGCTTCCCTTTTTAGGTCAGGCTTGCGGAGCATATGGCCGATTTCCATCCCCATTTCCTTGATCTCCATCTTGATTGGAGCGTATCTGGTCCCGGGCCCATAGTTCTTTGTTTGAGACTACTTCTGGCCACCTGATAACCAAGGATGTTCCTAAGACAACTGTTGGTGAATGTCTGGGGTTTGTGGGTGTTGGTCTTTGTTACCCCGACAGGTTCTGAGCCATACAGTGGACCGACTTGTACATTGGGGTTGAAAATCCGGATCTTGTTGTGGAGTGAGAGGGCTGTTGATCTCCAGATTGGGCGAAGGGTGTTGAAGGCACGACAGCTTTATTTATTTGGCACTTGATGTCTTCAAACTGTCCCCCATCTTTACTAACGACACTGCCCAGATAGGTAAATTTTTTCAACTTCTTTGATGTTTTCTTGGTGTAGTCGACTGGGTCTTGTTTCTTGTTGTTCACCCTCATGACCTCCATCTTCCGATGTTGATTTGGAGGCCTATCTTTTTGGCTTCCCCCCAACATGACATAGCTTCACTTGTGCATCTTGGTGCCTGTGGGAGAGAAGGCTGATGTTGTCTGTGAAGTCCAGGTCTTCCAGCTGCCTTGTGAAGGTCCACTGTATGCCAGTTTTCCGCCTGCGTGGCTGTCGCATTACCAGTCCCAAAACCAACAGGAAGATGGTTTTGGTGACCACAGGGCAAACCCCGACGAACGCCGTTTGTACAGAGAAGGGTTTTCCGTCAATATACTATCATGGATGACTTGACAGGTGGCATCTTCATAGAGCTGTTGGATGATGGTGATGAACTTTGGTGGGAAGCCATAGTGGTGCTTCAGTCTCCAGATGACATCTCTGTCGACGCTGTCAAATGCCTTCTGGAAGTCAACATGACTGATCATCAGACTGAATAAAAAGGGGGGTCTGCCACTCCAGAGACTGCTCGATAAAGATATGCATTGGGGCCAATCTGATCTGTGCATGATGTGAAATGCATTGGGTACAAACCTAAAGATTCTTGGCCTGTGCGAGACTAGATGGAATGGAAGGACGGTCAAGACTAGCGAGTGGAGATACCATCATCTACTCTGGACAGGAAAAGAAGGCCCCCCCCCCCCCCACACCACTCACGGAGTAAAGCACTGCTGATGAAACCGAGGCAACGCAAGCGCTATTATCCTGGGAACCAGTGTCCCCAAACAGATCCTCAATGCCCGATTCAACTCAAAGGGCAGGAAAGTTACCATCCTCCAATGCTATAACTCCAACAAATGCCACTGATTTAGAAGAAAAAGAAAAACTTCTAGAGCAAGTCCAAGCCATAGTGGACAAAACACCAAAGAGGGACTTGAAGATCCTAATGGGAGACCTGAATGCAAAAGTTGGGATGGCACGGGAGACCAGAATGAAAATGGTGAACTCTTAGCAAGTTCTGCCACCTTCAATGACCTGGTCATTGAAGGCAAACCCTCTTTCCCCCCCAAGAAAGTCCACAAGACCACATGGACTTCCCAGAAAGGCAGGACTGAAAACCAATCAACCAAATCAAACCATCAGGCAAAAGTGGAGAAGGAGCCTGCATGATGTCAGGGTGAAAACGTGGAGCAGACGCAGCGTCATCCACCACCTTTAGTAGCCATCCTCAAGACCAAGCTCAAAGCCTTCACCGACAAGGCAGGAAGACCATTGCACAAATTCAAACTGCAAAGCCTTTTAAAAACGAGCGAAAACGAGGGGAATTCAAGCTGGAACTAAGAAACAAATTCAGCATGCTTTCCCAGATGCCAGAGGAAACGATCGAAGAGCAGTGGCAAGTCTACATGATACCTGGAAGACAACATGCCAAGCAGTCTTGGGAAAAAATACAAGAAAACACAAGGAATGGCTGACAACAGAAACATGGGCACTGATCACCCAGAGAAAATAGCTGAAAGACCCGATCAACAAAAAAACAAGATCAAAAGAGAAGCACATAATTTCAAGCAAGCTTACTGGGACAAAAACCGTCAGTAAAAAAAAGTGCAAGAAAAGACAAAGAAATTTCATCGAGGAGCGACTCAAGAAGCAGAAACTGCAGCAGGCCAAAGAAACATGAAGAGACTGTATGAGATCATGAGGACCCTCTCAGGAAAAACAGTAAACCAAGTTGCCCCATCAAAGACAAGAACACAATACCTTCCAGGTGAAGAGGACCAGAGAGCAAGATGGGCAGAGACTTCAAAGAAACACTCAACGACCAGCACCATCTGTCCGGCCAGATATCCCACCACCTACTGAAATCCTTGCATTCAACTTTGGGGCCCCCCTCACCAAAAATGAGATCACCAAAGCCATAAAGTCTTTAAAGTCAGGCAAAGCAGCAGGTCCCGACGATATACCCCCTGAAGCACTGAAGGCAGACAACCTACATCAACTGACATGAGTATCCATTCCATCACAAGAATCGGGACCAAGAGAGTGTGCAAGAAAACGGAAGAAAGGTTACCTGTGAAACTTTTCCAAAGAAAGGGGATCTGTCATCCTGCAACAACTGGAGAGGAATCATGCTGCTGTCTATCCCAGGGAAAATACTGACAAAATAATCTTAGAAAGACTAAAGACGGCACTAGACAAGACACTCAAGATGAACAGGCCCCAGGGGCTTCCAACAAAACAAAACTGAAACAAAGTGAACATGAAAGCCCACCTGTCCACTCATTTTTATCTCTTGCTTCAAGTTCTAAGTAAGTTTAGAGATCTGTGAGTGTGATTTTTCAGGACACTGTTTTCAACATCATGTCCTTACTCAGTGATTAGAATAGAAAAGTTTCATGTGAAAGGGGGAGGGGGTGGAGATGGGTAGTGGAGAGGAGGATGGCTGTCAGCACCCCCAAGAGAACAGATTTACACATTACAAAACCAATGACAGTGGACAATATGTGTGTGTTGTGTGGTGTGTGTGGTGGTGTGGGGGTGTGTGTGTGTGTGTGTGTGTGTAAGTGTGTTAAGTGTGTGTGTGTGTGAGTGTGTTTGTGTATGTGTATGTAAGTATGTGTAATTTTTTGTGTGTGTTTTCCCGGTGAGTGTGGGGTGTCTATCATAGTATAATGTATTTGTATCAATAGGTGTATGTGCGTGGTGTGTGTGTGTGTATTTGTGTGAGTGTGTTTTTGAGGTGTGTGTGTGTGAGAGAGAGAGACAGAGGAGAGAGAGAGGTGTGGGTGTGTGTGTATGTGTGGGGGGAGAGAGAGAGAGTGTGTGTGTGAGAGAGAGAGGGGAAAAATGCAAAACAGGCCCGGAAACAAAAAAGGCCATTAACAAAATAAATATTTGCCCGGAGTGTGGGGGGGGGTTTTGTGTTGGGGGTTGTTTGTGGGGTTTTTTTGTGTCTCTCGGGAAAATTTAAAACAAAAAAAGCAAAGAGGATAAAAGGGGGGAAAAAAAAAAATTAAAAAAAACAAAACATAATATCCTTTTAAAACCAAAAGAGAGAAGGAGGAAGGGAAAAAAGGAAAGGGAAGAAAAAAAGAGTAAGGGAGGGGGAGAGGGAGGGAGAAAGGGAGAGGAAAAAGGAAAGAAAACAACAAGCAGGCAAAATTTTTTTTTTGAGGATAATTGATTTAAGATTTTGGTTTTTTTAATAAGTTTTTCAGGGGAAACATCAAGTAAAAGTATAAACAAAAACTTTTTTTATGTAGAAAAAAAACCATAAAGGAATTGGAATTTTTAAAAAAGATTTTAAAAAATGTTTTAAAAGGAGAAAAAGGGAAAGAAAAAAGGGGAAAAAAAAAGAAAAGAAAAAGGGGAAAGAAAAAGAGAAAAAGAAAAAATAAAAAAAACTTAAAAAAGGGGGAAAAGAAAAAAAAAAGAAAATGGGAAAAAACAAAAAATGAAAAGAAGGAATAAAAGAAAAAGAAAAAGGGGAAAAAAGGGGAATAAAAAAATTGTTAAAGAGAAAAAAAAGAAAAACCCAAGTGGTAAAAAAAAAAACAAAAAAACAACAAAAAAAAAAAAAATAAAAACTCAAATAAAAAATAATTTAAATTATTAACTTTACTAAAAAAAAAAAAAAAAGGGGGAAAAGGGGGAGGGGAGAGAGGGGAGAAGAGAGAGAGAGAGAGGAGAGGAGAGAGAGAGAGAGAGAGAGAGAGAGAGAGAGAGGAGGGGAAGGAGGATCCTCTGGTGTGCTGCAATTTTGACTAAGATTTTGGTTTTAACACGACAGGGAAGTAATCGCTGAAAGGAAATAAATAGCAGGAAGAGTTTTTCCCCTTGAACCCTTTGCCAATTTTTTTATTTTTTTGGATTGTAAAAAATCGTACCTTTTATAAAAAAATCGTTTTAGGGTTACAAATCGTAAAAATACATAAAATAAACCCGGTGGCAGTCGCCCCAGTGGAAAAAAAAAAGAAACGAATTTACGATGACGAAGCCCTCAAAGGTAGTTTTCCCCCCAAAACAGTAGCAACCCCCCTTGTCCTGCCCCTGTCTGTTTGTCTTTTTCCATCCCGTGTGTTTTCTTTTCCTCCTGTAGTCTTCCATCTCCTGTGTCTGCTTCTGAGTCTGTCCCATCCCCCCCTGTGCTGCTTTCTCCTGTAGTCCCCCGTCCCTTTTCTCCCTGTGTCCCTTTTTCTTTCCCTGTAGTCGCCATCTCCTGGGGGTGTCTTCTCCTGTTTTTCTGCCATCTCCTGTGTGCTGCCTTCTCCTGTATCGGGCCATCCCCTGGTGCTGTCTTCCCTTTTTAAATCTGGGGCCTCTCCTGTGGCTGCCTTCTCCGGGGTTTTTTTGGCCTTTCCCTGTGTGCGTTTTCTCCTGTAGTCCCTACAAGTCGGGCTACTCTTGTGTCTGTCTTTACTGTACCCCCAAAATCTGGCTATCTTTTGTGCTGTTTTCCCTCTTCTGGCCACTTGGGGAAAACGGTGGCACCTTCAACACACAAAACCAACAGCTGTTTAAGGGATCAGGCGAAACTGTGTGTATACGCACTGCAACACACCACCACTTACATTTACACACAAAAACATTCCCCCACAACACACATACACAAGACCAACAAATCCATAAACCCACACCATCCCCCACCCAAAAACCAAACGACAAACCCCCACCCCACACCCCCACAAAAACACACACACACAAACCAAAAACCAACCCCCCTAAACCACACACAAAAAAAACAACAAAAATAACAAAATGAAAGAAAATGGACATGTTGTCCTTGCATAAAAAACAAAAAACCGGGGGGGAAGGGTGGACAACGTAAGTCTTTTATACACCAAGAGTGCCCGAAAAAGTGAAGTCAAACAAAACGGGAAAACGGAAAACAAAACGCCCATTTTGTGACGCTTCATAAAAAGACACCCCAGCCTTCGACAAACAACAATCATCGGAAAAAAGAAAGAAGTAAAATAGGCCTACTATTTCAGAGAGAATTAAAAAGAAAGAGAAAACGGAATAACATATCTGAGCAGGCGGGGCAGTTGAGAGAGAGGAGTAAATTTTAGCTTTTTTATTAAATATGGTAGACGGGGGAAGAAAGAGACAGAAGAAGGAGAAGACAGACAGGCAGGAAGAGAGACAGAAAGGGGGGCAGAATGGTCAAAATGATATCCCAAAAAAGCAGAGAGAACAAAATAGTGTGCTATTTAATTTCTGAACGGGAAAACAAGCAAAATTTTTTAATGGTTTTCTTTCCTGAAGCCAAAAAAAGGGGTCATGAAGTTGTACCATCCAAACACGGGACAATCACCTAACAACACGAAAATCACCTTAACACAAACAACAGTCCCCCCTCGACTCGGGAAAAAGAAATCACGGACTTAAAGTTGTGCACCATCCAACACACACAGGAAAAATCACCAGAACTAATTTGGGAAAAATAAACCGGAACAGGGAGTTAGGCGGGCAGACCATTTTTTCAGTCGACTACACAAACATGATGCAACATAGTCATTTTGGTGTTCTGCTCTCTGATTAATGCCCCTATCTGCTTTCTTGTCATTCAAGTGGTCATTCAAAGGTAAAATTTTACTGTTTTTTTTCCATTTTTTTTCTCAAGTAATCTATAACGTTCCGCTTAGTCAGGGCAAAATTCTCGCAAAAATTTCAACTTTTACCCTAGGGAGATGTGCCCCAACCGTGCCAAACCTTTAAAAATAGAAAAATTTTTCCCCTGTGATTGGTTCCTGTATGAAAGGGGCTGACTAAAAAGCCAATGTTTCTAAAAGCATTGCTCGTTGGAGTTACCATACCAGGGCCAAACAGCCCACTCTTTCCAAGAGAAGATTTTTTTTTGGCTTAGGCTGGGAGGTTGGTGGTAACAGAGGGCCCCCCCCCTTGACCTTTTTTTCAGATCCTTTTCCCGATCAGGGCTGCGGTAAATCAAGTACTTTTGGTACCCTTTTATTTGAACACTGCAATACTGACTACATCTTTGGACAAAAGAAAGAAAACAAGACAAAAAAAATCTTTAATTAGGAAATAGATAAGCATAAATGTTTTTTTTTTTACCCCGTCCCCCGCCCTTTTCAGGGATAACATCAAGAAAAAAAATACTAAACGAAAACAAAATTTGCAGAAAACCAAAACAACTAAAGGAATAAGAACTTATATTTTAAAAGGTAATAAAAATGCACCATTCAAAAAAACGAAAATCACAAGTACCAAAAAATATTTTTGATTAAGATGAAAAGAGAACGTTAATAAAAAGAGCAAAAAAAGGGAAAAATAATGAAAAAAAGCTTAGCAACCAAAAAAGTCCACCCAAAAAAATATTTCTAAAACATTGTTACAACTCAAACAAAAAAGAACTAAAAAGGAAACTAAAGATAATAAAAATGATAATAATGATAACAATAAGAATAATTAACAATAGTAAATTTTTGATAAAATACACATAAAACTCAATTCCTAACAAATTTTACAACAACACAAAACCCCCACAACACCACCAAAAAAACAACACAAAACAAACCAAAACAACTCATTCTACATAAACATTACAATACGAACCACTCACGCATGCCCCCGCGGGGCAAATGCACATTCAAAAACCCCACACAAACCCCAAAAACCACACACACACAGAAACCACACCACACACACACCAACACAAAAAACCCCAAATTACCCAATATATTTTAAAGCACATACCCGAAGGCGCACATGTACTTGAGGTGGTGGGGTGTTTTTTTTGTTTTTAAAAAAATTTTTAGTCATAAAAAAAAAAAGATAAAAGTCAAAAATCATTAGGTGACAAAATTACCCTTTCTTTTACTTTCATACTTATATAAAAAAAGAAGAAACAAAGAAAACAAAAAATTAAAAAAAACAAAAAAAACCCAAGAAAAAAAAAACTTCAAAAACTTAGGTACAACTATCAACCCGACAAAAAAAAGTCATGCCAAATCATAATATTTTTGTACGGGGAGATGACAAATAAAACAATTATCCCCCACCACACCCCCCCCCACCTCCCCCCCCCCCCAACAAAAACACCAAAAACCCAACCCCCACCCCAACACAAAATTCGCCTCTGTCATCAATAAACTTCTTTTTAAAGGGAAAAATTTTTGCCTAATTTTAATAAAGTATTAACAACAAAAAAGGGAATCCATCCGCTAAAAGGCATTATATTGGGACATACAATTTAGTACCTGAATCTTATGATTATGATTTATGGCAAAAAAAATCACTTCAAACCATTTGAAATCATGAGGGACCATTTTTATTCAGTTACTTGAAGATTAAAAGGTTTATACAAAATCAACTGCTTTTCAACACATGTTTAAAAAATAGACAAATGTAAAAGGTTTTTCCCCAAATGGAGGTTAAACATTTTAGGAAACAAGAGAGAGAAAAAGGGGGGAGAAGGAGAGAGAAGAGAGAGAGGAGAGGAGAGAGAGGAGAGGGAGGAGAGAGAGAGGAGAGTCCCCAAAGAGAGAGAGAGAGAGAGAGAGAAGGGGAGGGGAGAGAGAGAGGGGGAAGAGAGGGGAGAAGAGAGAGGGGGGAAAAGAGAGGGAGAGGGGAAGTACCAGTCCCTTTTTACCAGTAGTGTTGGCCAGTTTTCAACTGCCCAATTTTTACATCAATTAAAAACCCCAACCCCCTTTAGAGAATTTTTCCAAAATGATAAATGTGAGTGAAAAAAAATAAAAAAAAATTTACTCAAAAAATCATTTTACAATGCACAATGAAAAGTCCATATAAAACATTTCACACAACACCACACACACCACCACCAAAACACACACACCAAAAAACCCAAGGAAGAGAGAGAAGGGGGGAATTTATAATAAACGGGGTGAGTACGGGGTTCATTGTTTTTGCTAAAGTCATTGGTGATTTTTTGAAGGTCGACAATGATTGTTGGTTTAAATTTTGAATCGGGGGGATTTCCCCACAGTAAAGGGCTAGTAAGAAACTGGACTTAAACAAGCCCTATTTTGGGGTTTGGGATATTTGGGCTTTTCAGTATTTCGGGAATATTCTTGGGGAATTACTCAAAGGGGATGGGGGACAGCCCCCGCCCATTATCTTAAACATCAGGTGCCCTTGTTATATTTTTTAATTTTCTTTTGTTTGGGGGGGAAATATTTAACTGATGAAATCCACTAAAGTAATGTTTTTTCTTCGGGAAAAGGATAATTTGAGAGCACGTTTTACAGACTTGAAAAGGGTTTCATAGTTTTGCACTGGCAGAATCCCCTAGGGTTGGGGCATAGTCTATTGGGGTGTATAAAAGCTTGAAAAAATTTTTTTCCTTGAATGGCGTCAAAAAAAGTTTTTTAATTTTAGTAAAAAACGGTATACTCTTTGGGAAAAAATTTTGCATAGAGAGATATGTGGTGGGCCCCCAGCTGAGATTTTATCAATTGTCCTCCTAGAACTTTGTGTGAAGGTTTGTTCATTGCCCCTTTTTTTTTTGTATTGGGAAAATGATTATGGGGTAAATTTTGTTGTTTTGTTGGTGGGGGATAAGCATTTCATTTTGTTTTTTTTGGGGGGTGGGGTAGACATGTGGTTCGATCTGCCATTTGACAAGATCATTTCAGCTTTGTTTTTTAAAATGGTTTTCAAGGAGTCAATTTTTCATTATGGCCCCTTTTATGTTGGGGTTTTGTGTCATCGCAAATTTGTTCCCCAAATTTGGGTTTCAATTTTGTAAGGAAGGTCCCTTTTGTATAATGAAAAGGGGAATTTTGGGCCTTGTAAAGATCCCCCTTGGGACTCCAAAATAATGGGTTTTAAGGATTTGGGTTGGATGTAGTTGTTGAAAACCTGTTTTTCTGTTTTTTGAGATAAGAAACGAGTAGGGTTTTAGACAAATTTTATTTATATATTGTACAAGGGGGGAGAGGAGAGAGAGGAGAGAGAAAAAAGGAAAAAGAGAGAGAGGAAGGGGGGGAAAGGAAGGGGTTTTTGTGTGTGGGGGGTAAGGGGGAGGGGAGGGGGAGACAAGGGGTTTTTTGTGTCAAACCGCTTAGCCACCCAAAACAAAAAAAATAGTTTTAAATTTGTACCCGACAAAAAATAGTATTTTTTTAAAAGCAAAAATAGTATTCCCAAACTGTCCTTTGGGCTCCTTTTTTTCTAAACATTATTTTTTTTTTTAAGGTCCAATTGGGGGCTTTGAAATTTACTTTTTTTTTATTATAAAAAAGATTTTTGGGTTTTTAGAAAACTTGGGCCCTCTTCAATTGGTTTAAAATTTTCCAACAAAGAGAAGAGAGGAAAAAGGAAAAGAGAGAGGAGAGAGAGAGGGAGAGAAGAAGAATAAATGAATGAAAGAAAAAAATTTTTTTTTTTTGGGGTTTTAAAAAAAAAAGGGGGGGTTTTATTTTTTTTTTAAGGGTTTTAGGGTTTAAAAAAAATTTTTTTTGGGGGTTTTTTTTTTTGGGAAAAATTTTTTTTTCCCCAAAAAAATTTTTTTAAAATTTTTTTGGTTTTTTTTAAAAAAAAAAAAAAAAGGGGGGGGGAAAAAAAAAAAGGGGGGGGGAAAAAAGGGTTGGGTTTTTTGGGGGGGGGGTTTTAAAAAACCCCTTTCCCCCCAAAATTAAAAAAAATTTTAAAAAAAATTTTTTGTTTTTTAAAAAATTTTTAAAAAAGGGGGGTTTTTTTTTTAAAAAAAAAGGGGGAAAGGGGTTTTTTTTTTTAAATTTTTTTTTTTGGGTTTTTTTTGGGGGTTTTTTTTTTTTGGGGGGGGGGGGGGGGGGGGAAAAAAAAAAAAAACCCCCCCCAAAAAAAAAAATTTAATTTTTAAACCCAAAAAAATTTTTTTTCCCCCCAAAATTTTTTTCCCCGGGGGGTTTTTTTTTTTTTTTTTTGGGGCCCCAATTGGGGGGGGGTTTTTTTAAAAAGGATTTTTTAAAAATTTTTTTGGGGGGAAAAGGGGGGTTTTTTAAAAAAAAAAGGGGGGGGAGGGGGGGGGGGGAAAAAAAAAGGGGGGGGGGTTGGGAAAAAAAATAAATAAAGGGGGAAAATAAAAATTTTTTTTTTTTGGGGGGGGGGGTCGAGTCGAGTCGAAAGTCGAGTCGGGGCCGAGTGGGTTTTGGTTTTTTTGGGGGGGTTTTTTTTTTTTCCCCCCCTTTTTAAGGTTTTTAAAATTTTTTATTTTTTTTTTTTTTTTGGGGGAAAAAATTTTTGTTTTTAAATTTTAAAAAAAAACAAAAAAAATTTTAAAAAAAAAGGGAAAAAAAAGGGGGGGGGGGAAAATAAAAAAAAAATTTTTTCCCCCCCCCCCCCCCCCCCCCCCCCCCTTTTTTAAAAAAAAATTTTTAAAAAGGGGGTTTGGGGGGGGGGGGTTTTGGTTTTTTGGGGGGGGTTTTTTGGTGTGTTTTTTTTTTTTTGGGGGGGGGGGGTTTTGGGGGTTTGGTTTTTTTTTTGGGGGGTTTTTTTAATTTTTGGGTTTTTTTTTTTGGGGGGGGGGGGGGGGGGGGAAAAAAAAATTAAAGGAAAAAAAAAAAAGGGGTTTGGGGAAAGGGGGGGGGGGAAAAAGGGGGGGGAAAAAATTTTTTGGGGGGAAAAGGGGGGGAAAAAAAAAAAAAAGGGGGGGTTTGGGGGGTTTTTTTTGGGGGTTTTAAAAAAAACCTTTTTTTTTTTTAAAAAAACCCCCCCCGGGGTTTTTTTCCCCCCCCTTTAAATTTTTCGGGGCCCCTTTAAAATTTTTTTAAATTTTTTTAAAAACAAATTTTTAAAAAAAAAAAAAAAAAGGGGGGGCAAAAAATTTTTTTCCCTTTTTTTTTTTCCCCCCTTTTTTTTTTTTTTTTAAAAATTTTTGGGAAAAAAGGGCGGTTTTTTTAATTTTTTTTAAAAAAAGGGAAAAAACTTTTTTTGGGGGTATTTTGGTTTTTTTCCCCCCCCCCTTTTTTTTTTTTTTTTTTGGGGGGGAAAGGGAAATTTAAAAATTTTTTTTTTTTGGGGGGGGGTTTTTTTTTTTTTTTTAAAAAAAGGGGGGGGGGGGGGGGGGGAAAAAAAAAAAAAAGGGGGAAAAGGGAAAAAAAAAAAAAAAAAGGGGAAATTTAAATTAATTTTTTTTCCCCCCCCAAGGGGGGGGTTTTTTAAAAAAAAGGGGAAAAAAAGGGGGGGAAAAAAAAAAAAAAAAAAAAAAAAAAATTTTTTAAAAAAAGGGGGAAGGGGAAAGGGGAAAAAAAAAAAGGGGGAAAAGGAAAAACCCAAAAAAGAAAAAAAAAAACCAAAAAACCCGGGGGAAAAAAAAAAAAAGGGGGGAAAAAAAAGGGGGGGGGGGGGAAAAAACCCCCCCTTTTTGGGGGGGGGTTTTTTTTTTTTTAAAAAAATTTTTTAAAAAAAAAAAGGGGAATTAAAAAAAAAAAAAAAAGGGGGGGGGGAAAAAAAAAAAAACCCCCCCAAAAAAAAAAAAATTTTGGGGTTTTTTTAAAAAAAAAAGGTTTTAAAAAAAAAAATTTTTTTTAAAAAATTTTCCCCAAAAATTTAAAAAAAAAATTTTTCCCAAAAATTTTTAAAAAAAAAAAAAAAAAAAAAAAAAAAAAATTTTTTTTTTTTTTTAAAAAAAAAAAAAAGGGGGAAACAAAAAAAAAAAAAAAAAACAAAAAAACCCCCCCTTTTTTTAAAAAAAAAACCCCCCCCCCCAAAAAAAAAAAAAAAAATTTTAAAAAAAACCCCCCAAACCCCCAAAAAATTTTAAAAAAACCCCCCAAAAAAAAAACCCAAAACACACCACCCCAACCCCCCCCCCCCAAAAAAAAAAACCAAAAAAAAAAATCCCCCTTTTAAAATTAAAAAAAAAATTTTTTTTTGGGAATTTTTTTAATTTGGTTTTTTTTTTTTTAAAAAAAAAAAAAAATTTTTTTTTTAAAAAAAAAAAAAAAAAAACCCATAAAAAAAAACCCCTTTAAATTAATTTTAAAAAAAAAAAAAAAAAAAAGGGGAAAAAAAAAAAATTTAAAAACCCTTTTTTTTAAAAAACCCAAAAAAAAAAAAAATTTAAAAAAAAAAGGGAAAAAAAAAAAAATTTCCCCCCCCCCCAAAAAAACCCCCCCCCCCCCCCAAAAACCAAAAAAAAAATTTTTTTTTTTTAAAAAAAAAAAAAAAAAAAACCCCCCACAAATTTTCCCCAATTTTTTTAAAATTTTAAAAAAAGGGTTATTTTTTTTTAAAAATTGGGAAAAAAAAGGAAACCCCCAAAAAAAAAAAAAAAAATTTTTTTTTTTTTTGATTTTTTTTTTTAAAAAAAACCATTTTTTTTAAATCATAAAAAAAATTTTTTTTCCCTTTTTTTTAAAAAAAAAAAAAATTTTTTTAAACCCTTAATTTTAAAAATTTTTCCAAAATTTAAAAGGTTTTTAAAAAAAAAAAATTTTTTTAAAAAAAAAAAAGGGGGGGGGGGTTTGGGGGGGAAAAAAAAGGGGGGAAAAAGGGAAATTTTTTTTAAATTTTTTTTTAAATTTTTTTTTAAAAATTAAATTCCCTTTTTTTTAAAAAAAGTTTTTAAAAAAACCCCCCTTTAAAAAATTTTTTTTTTAATTTTTCCAAAGGGGTTTTTTTTTTGGGGGTTTTTTTTTTTTTCCCCCCAAAAACCCCCCCGGGAAAAAGTTTTAATTTTTTTTAAAAAAAATTTTTTTTTATTTAATTTTTTTTTTTTCCCCCAAATTTTAACCCCCCCCCCCCCCAAAAAACCCTTCCCCCCCCAAAAAAAAAAAAAAAGGGGGAGAAAGAGAGAGAAAAAAGGGGGGGGGAAAAAAAAAATTTTTTGGGGGAAAAAAAAGGGGGGGGGGGAAAAAAGGGAAAAAAAAAGAAAAAAAAGAGGGGGGGGAAAGGGAGAGAAAAGGGGGGGGGGGGGGGGGGAAAAAAAAAAAAAAAAAAAAAAAAAAAGGGGGGGGGGGAAAGGGGGGGGGGGGTTTTTTTTTTTGGGGGTTTTTTGGGGGTTTTTTTTTTGGGGGGGGGGGGGGGGTTTTTTTTTTTGGGGGTTTGGGGGGGGAAAAGGAAAAGGAAAAAAGGGGGGGCCCTTCCCCCCAAAAAATTTTTTGGGGGGGGGGTTCCCCTTTTTTATA
>JASPKP010005512.1:0-15761 GCA_030674155.1 Stramonita haemastoma | reverse complement strand
TAAATTCTCCTATGTGTGTGTGTGCGGGGCATGTGTGTTTTTTGGGGTTTGGGGGGGGGGGTTTTTTTTGGTTAGATAGCAGGGAGAGGAGATGGTGACAAAATTTCCTCCTCATTTGTGTGTTTTGGTGATTTTATAGTGTATGATGGGCAACATGGAAAATTTTTGCAAGTCGACGAATCAGTGACCAAAAACCTGGTCAAGCCCATGAACATTACTAAAACTGGTTTTTGCAAAAAAAACTTTTCATTTATTTCGTAGGAAAAATTTTGTTGGCTTTTTTTTTTGATTTTGTTAATGCACTTTCTTTTTTTGTGAGTGAACTTTTTTAAATATTTTATTTTATTGATTGGTGTGAGTTAGTTATACGGATTGTGTTGAATAAAAAAATGTTTTTGATATTTATGGAAATCCTTGACATTATGTGATATGTTTGTCGAATGTGATGCCCAAAAGAGTTTTTGATTTGATGATGGAAATGAAAAATATGCATTTTCATGGGGGTTTTTTTCTCTTCTTTTGATGATGTCTGTTGTTTGCTTTTCTTCTTTGTGCTGTATCAGCATCATAGTTTTAAAGAGATGGTTTGAAAAAATTATTTAAAATCTTTTGATATACTTTTGTGTTTTTTTTGGCTAGAAAAAAGCTTTAGGAATTTATGAAAGGAAGGCTATCTGATCAGTATCTTAGATTGAAAAAAGGTGTGTGTGTGTGTTGGGGGGGGGGGGGGGGGTAATAATGTTGATATGAGATGGGATTTAATGCCTTGTGTGTGTCACTTTTGTGTGTGAGAGGGTTTTGTTTGTGTGTGTTTTCATGGGGGGAGGGGGGGGGGGGCGATGCGTAGACAAGGAAAGAGGAGATGTGACTAAATTCCTCCGTGTGGGGTGTGTTTGTGCGTTGTGGGCGTGGGGTTTGTGGGATGTGTGCGTGTGTGCTTTGTTGGGTGGGGGGGGGGGGGGTTTAGGACTAGGCGAGAGGAGAGTGACTAAATTCCTCCTTATTCGTGTGTGTGTGGTGTGGGGGGGGGGGGGGGGGGGGGGGGGTTTGTGTGGGTGGGGGTGTTTTTTCGTTTATTTTAGGGGGGGTTGTTTTTTCTTCTTTTTTTTTCACGGGCGGGGGGTAGATAGGTGAGAGGAGATTTTGACTAAATTCCCTCTCATGTGTGTGTTGTGGAGTGGGGGTGTTTTGTGTGGGTGTTTTTGGGTTTTTTTTTTGTGTGTGTGTGTGTGTGGGGGGGGGGGTTTGACTAGGCAGAGGAGGAGATGTTACTAAATTCCTCCTCATTTGTGGTGTGTGTGTGTGTGTGTGTGCATTGTATTGTGTTTTTGATGGGCAACATGGAAAATTTTTGCAAGTCCGACAGATATCAGTAACAAAAACCTGGTTCAAGTCCATGAACATTATTAAAAAAATTGTTTTTGCAAACAACTATCAGTCAGCTTGCCAAACTTTCCTGAGTCGTCAGTTAGCAGTAAATAACATTGTAATTTTATGTGTGTAGGAGTTTGGTGTTTGTTTTTAATCATTTTTGGGTGTGAATTTTGTTTTTAGTTTGTGCTTTTTCTTTTTGTGTGTGTGTGAACTTTTAAAAAGATATTTATTGGATGTGAGGTTTGTTACAAGACCGATTGTGTTGATATGAAAATGCTTTGATATTTATGAAAATTCTGGACATATGTGACATATTTGTCAGAATGTGATGCCCAAAACCATCTTTGATTTAATGGTGGAAATGATCATGCATTTTGAGTGGATTTTTTTTGTGGATGATGCTGTTGTTTGCTTTTCTTCTTTGTGCTGTATCAGCATCATAGTTAAAAGAGATTGAAAAGTTTTTTGTTTTTTTTAATCTTTTTTATCCTTTTTTTTTTTTTTGGGGGGGGGGGGGAGAGAAAGAGAAGGACAGAGAGAGTATTCTGGGAAATTATGAAAGGAAACTCAGTATCTTAGAATAAATTGAACAAAAGTGGGGGTGGGGGCCGGGGGGTAATGGTGTGATACGAGATGGGATTTAATACCTCGTGTGTGTTGTGTGGTTTTTTTTTTGGGGGGGGTTTGTTTGGGGGTTTTTTTTTGGGGGGAGAAGGTTACACTAGGAAAGAGGAGATGTGACTAAATGCTCCTTGTTTGTTTGTGTGTGTGTTTGTTGTGTGTGTGCGTGCGTGCGCTGCTGCCTGCGTGCATGTGTGTTAATCTGTATGAAGGGCAACCTGGAAAATTTGTGCAAGTCAGGCTGATGACATCAGTGACCAAAAACTGGTCAAGTCATGATAATTACTCAAAGCTTAGGCAGTTTTTGCATAACTTTTCTGAGTTGTCAGTTACGCAATATATGACAGTGTAACTTGACACGTGTGTAAGAGTTGACTGTTTGTTTTTAATTCATTTATTTATTTGGTTGGGAAATTTGTGGGGGTTTTGGCTAGCGTATTTTATTTTTTGTGTTGTGTGATTTTTTTTTTCTTATTGGCTTTGGTGTTGTTATGTTATGGATTGTGTTGAATTCAAATGTTTTTTATATTCATATTGGGAATATTTATGTATTGACATGTTTTTCAGAAAGTAATGGCCAAAATCATCATTGATTTGACAGTGGAAATGAATATGCAATTTTGACTCGTTTTTTTTTTGTTTTTTTTTTTCTTCTTTTGATTGTGATTTATGATAAAATGAATATGCATTTCCATAGGTTTTCTTTCTTTGTTTTTTTAATGATGGAAATAATGTGCATTTTGACTTGGCTTTTTTTTTTTTTTTTGATTGTGTTTGTTGTTTGTTTTTCTTCTTTTTCTTCTTTGTGCTGTATCAGCATCATAGTTTGAAAGAAGTTGTTTGAAAAAAAAAATTTTGAGAGAGGAAAGGGGGGGGAGGGGGGAGTATGCATGCAAAACTATCAAAGATTGGGGGGGGGGGGGGGATGCCTGTTGTCAGGGGGGGAGGGGGAAGGAGGAGACTTGATTTAACGTCTGGTGTCGGTGTCTGTGTTTTGTGGGGGTGGGGGTAGATTAGGTTACAGGAGATGTGACTAAATGCCTCCATGTTTGTGTGTATGTGTGTGTGTTTTATGGGGGGTGGGGGGGGGGGTAGACTAGGTGAGAGGAGATGTGACTTAATTCTCTCTTTGTGTGTGTGTGTTTGGGGGGGGGGGGGGGTAGGATAGGGTTAGAGGAGATGTGTCTTAATTCCTCCTCCTGTGTTGTGTGTGTGTGTTTTGTTGTGACTTAATATCTCCTCTTTGTGTGTGTTTTGAGGGGGGGGGGGGGGGTAGGACTAGGTTAGAGGAGATGACTAAATTCCTCCTCTGTGTGGGTGGTTTGTGGTTGTTGTTGTTTTGAGGGGTAGACTAGGTTAGAGGAGATGTGACTTAATTCCTCCACTTTGTGTGTGTGTGTGTATGTGTGTGTGTGTGTGTGTGTGTGTGTGTGTGTGTGTGTGTGTGTGGTTGTTGTTGTTTTGAGGGATAGACTAGGTTAGAGGAGATGTGACTTAATTCCTTCTCTTTGTGTGTGTGTGTGTTTGGGGGGGGGGGGGGGGTAGGATTAGACTTAGACTTAGAGGAGATGTGACTAAATGCCTCCTGGTGTGTTGTGTGTGTGTGTTTTGTTGGGGGGGGGGGGGGGGGGGGGGTTTAGACTAGGTTAGAGGAGATGTGACTTAATGCCTTCTGTGTGTGTGTGTGTGTGTGTTGTTGTTGTTTTTTTTTTGGGGGGGGGCAGACTAAGTCAGAGGAGATGTGACTTAATAATGCCACCTCTTTGTGTGTGTGTGTGTGTGTGTGGGGGTTGGGGGGGGGGGGGGAGGAGTCTAGGTTAGGGAGAGTGTGACTAAATGTCTTCTCTTGTGTGTGTCTGAGTATGTGTGTTGTTTTGTTTGGGGGGGGGGGAGGTTAGACTAGGTGAGAGGAGATGTGACTTAATTCCTCCTCTTTGTGGTGTGTTGTGTGTGTGATTAGCGATGCAACCAGAAAAAAAATGATGCAAGGCAAAACTGATATTAGTGACCAAAAGTTGGACAAGTTTGTGAAAATTTCACAAAACTTTAGACAGATTTTTTGAGCACTGCATTTTTATCTGAGTAGTTCTTATTTTTTTCCCCATTGTGATGATGAGGAATGTGCTTATTATTAAATTTTCCGTGTTTTTGGTTTTTTTTCATCTCAGTGTGTTTGTACAACACTTTGAGTGCTTGCAAGGTATGTGCTCCATCAGTTAAAATAGTATATTGTTTTTATTGTTGGGAATGGATAGTGGCATGAAAATGACAGAAATGGGGCAGACCACTCACCAATTTAATGAATGGATGGTGTTTTTTTTTTCTCATTTTCTCCCCCCCCCCCCCCCCCCCCCCCCCCCCCCCCCCCCCCCCCCCCCCCCCCCCCCCCCCCCCCCCCCCCCCCCCCCCCCCCCCCCCCCCCCCCCCCCCCCCCCCCCCCCCCCCCCCCCCCCCCCCTTTTTTTTTTTTTTTATCGGGTGAGTTGCCCAACCATCCCTGTTGTTTTTAAAGTTTGGGTTTTTGAATGTGAAATGGAAATACAAGTGATAGAAATGGCATTGTGTGTGAGTCGTATGAAAGAACAGACAGCTGATTTGGTTGGTTTCTGTTTGTATGTTTTAATCTGTCAAATGGACAGTCCTATTTTTATGATACAGCTGACTTGGTTGGTTTTTGTTCTTTGGGTGTTTTTTTTTATTTATTAATCTGTCACATGGACAGTCTGTTTTTGTTTTTTTTTATTATCTGTGTGATTTGGTTTGAATCGTTTTGGAACATGGTAGTGTTGATAGAAGTGTTTTCCGGGGAAAATAACGTTTGGCAAGGAAGAGGAAAGAAAGAGAATGATGTATGTGTGGAATTTAGTGTTCTGTAATGTCCTCCTCCTCAAAAAGAAATGAACAAAAAATACAGAAAAAAGGAAAAAAGAAAATGAAAAAACACTTAGAAAAAAAACAAATAAAACCAAAACAAAAAAAGAAAAGAAAAAAAATACAGAAAAGAGAGGAGAAAAAAGGAAGAAAAAATGAAAGAAAAGAAGAAAAAAAAGAAAGGAAAAAAATAACCCTTTCTTGAAAAATTGTGTATTGAAAGCAATGTGTGAAATGTGTGTTTTGTGCCTACCTACCACACAGGTGCCTGTGAAATAGCACCATTGACGTATGTTTACAGATATGGAATATTGTAGTAATTGTAATGTTGTTACTGTTGTTGTTTTTAATTCAGAAATGCTGTGGGATATTGTGTTACTGTGTTAATGGTTATCATTGTTATTATTGGCATAATGTTCAGCTCTAAGATATTGTAGAACACTGTGTCATTGTGTTGACACTTGGTGTATGGCTTGGTTTGGGTTTTTTTTTTAATTAAGTTTTTTGGGTATTGTTTATCTTGTTATATGGTTTAACCATGTGGAGAGATTTTTACAGTTCTTTAAGTCACATATTTTTTGGAATATATAAGTACACAGTGTTCTGGTTTGCTTTTTAAAGGTACTGGTATCAAAATGAATTATTTAAGGTGGGGTTTTTTTTTAATTGTTTGTTTGGTGTGTTTGCTGTTGCTGTTTTGTTGTTTTTGTTTTTGGTTGGGTTTTTTTGGTTGTTTTGTTTGGGGTTTGCTTTTTTTGTTGGTTTTTGTCTTTTTTTTTCCTGGGGGGCACCAAAGAGGAAAAGGTACCAACTAAATCAAGAAAAAGTTGACTTCTTTTGTGTGTTTTGTTCATAACAATAGATGGCCATGGCATTAAAGAGGATAATGTTATGAAGAATGATTGTAATATTACTACTTCTGCTACACTTATGATAATCACCATGATGGTATTAATAATGGTTTCTGAATTATTATTATCATCATTAGTAGTGTAGTAGTAGTAGTAGTAGTAGTAGTAGTTAATGATAATGATGATAACTATTGTAATCCTTATGATTGTTATTGTTATTATGGTTATGATTGTTATTGTTATTATGGTTGTCAGAGTGCTTTGTTGTAGCATCACACCTCAGTATTATAGATTTCTCTTTTTGAAAATAAGGTTCCTATCTATCCCAAGGGAGAGCATCATTGCCACAGAACAGTGCCACTATTTTTCCCTAAATGTGCATTGTTTGCCCTTGAAAGTGTGTCTTCACAACAGTTCAGTCATGGAGGAAACACTGCATGACACACTGATTGCTTATGTCAACACATTTTTTAAAACTAAACTTTGTTGAGGAAAAACAACATCATGTACATTTCTTGATGCAGCCACAGTGGGCAAATCCAACATCACTCAGTCAAGAGTGCAAAGTTATCACTTTCCATGGGAAAATTAGTCATTAACCCATTTGGTGCTGAACACATCATAGAGCTCGTCAAGTACGTTGTATTTGCCTTTGAACTAAGGAAAAAGCAACTCTCTCCACAACGTCTTAATCGCATCTGTTGTTCTATGCTGCTCTTTGTTTTGGATATTCGATACAATGCATCCCATGTATGAATACATTTTGTTAATCTTCAGTGCTGTTCTTGTTTTTGATTAGGGCAAAGGCCTATATCAATTAAATTTCTGAGTTCTGAGAGTGTGAAATTTAGTGTGCCCTTTCCTTTTGCCTAGTCCAAGTGTGGTCAGTTCCTGTTATAATTAGCACAGCTGGGCAGGGATGGAGTGAAGTGGACAGCAACTGAGAGCAGCTGAAAGTGGGGGAAACTGACAGCTGTGCAGCAGGAAAATATCAAGCAGAAGGAAGATAATGAACAGAGAAAAAAACCCCATAACATCCATTTTTTGATGCAGTAGAGGTATTAAAAAACAAAGCAAAAATACAAAGAGAAAAAATCAAGTGTCTGCTTTCTGCGATAGGAATATTAAAAAAAAAAAAAATTGACCTACAAAAAACAAAAGAAAGGAACAATTCATAGTGTCCTTCTCTTGATGCAGTAGGGGTATTAAAAACAAAGCAAAAGCGAAAACAAAAATAAAAAGAGAAAAATCCTGTGCCTGCTTTCTGCAATAGGGGTATTAAAAACAAAACAAACAAGAAGAAAGCAGTTCATAGTGTCCACTTCTTGATGCAATGGGGGTATTAAAGTCCAATCTATAAAAAAAAAAAAAAAAATAGCAGAGAACAAAACCCATACTTCCCATTTGTTGTTGTTGTTGTTGATACAATTGAAGTATTAGAAGAAAGAGAAAAACCGTAGCACCAGTTTCTCGGTGCAAAGGGATATTTAAAACAAAATAAGATGAAGAAAAGGAAATGAGAAAAATCCATACTGTTAATTTCTTGGGGCAATGGGACTATAAAAAAAGGAAACAAACAAAAGTAGAGAAAAAATCAGAGTGACTACTTCTCTACACAGTAAGGATGCTGTGTGTGTGTGTGTGTGTGTGTGTGTGTGTGGTGGTGGTTGTTGTTGTTGTTGAGTTTAATTAATGTCCTTCCACTAAATAGTGATATCAGACAGGAAAGTGTGTGTGTGTGTGTGCGTGTGCATGTGTTTATGTATGTGTGTGTGTGTGTTACAATTTAACAGCCTATGCGACTAAGAACTGAGGGGGGGGGGGGGGGGGGGGGGAACTTAGCTTTAAGTATGGTGTTGAACTATAAGGGAACAAATTAGAAACATGTTTTTCAAAAATCTACAACCATTCAATAATAAGTAGGAAAAAAAATTTCTCAACTAACTAACAATAAGAACTATAACATGAAGAAATTTTTTTACTTTGAATACGTTTACACATGATGATGTAGATAATGTGCGCAAAGTTGGGGGGGGGGGGGGGGGGGGGGGGGCAGTTGGAGAGGTATAAAGAACAAGTCATAAAAAAGTGAACACTTACTTGGCCCAGTGTTTTACATGGCAGTGAAGGGTGGACTTCTACAGCTGCAGATGAAAACAGGATCAAAAGTGCTCAGATGTGGTTGTACAGAAGACTACTAAGAATACGCTGGACTGAAAGACAAACAGATCACTTAGCGCGAATAGACGTTACATTGAAGAACAACAAACAAAGCATTTTTGGAAGAACTGGAAAAAAAAAGCACCTGAGCTTTTAGGCTTGGCTAAGTAAAGGAACAGGCCTTGGGTGGAACGACCTACTACAGAGGGCGGAGGACTGTGGGGAGTGGAGGAAGCTGGTTTCAAATCTTCAGTGGTGCCCCACGGTCCACAGGACTACAGGACAGGTGAAGATGAAGTAGAGGAAATGGTTTGGACATGCCATGAGACATCAGAGCTGCCATGTATTGAAGAGTGCACCACGGCCCAGAGCAAGATGGAGGGCAAGAGACAACAACGATGATTGCTGACTTCTTAGGTAGAGAACACGGTCAAGCGGACAGAGTTGCTGAAAGAGGAATCTACTGAAGGATGGATGACAGGAGGGAGTGGGGACAGTTGATCGGGCATTAAACCAGTGGCTACTGATGTTGGGGACAGGTGAAAGGTTTAACAATATACAGAGTGTAGCAACAGCCTACAGCGGGATATAGCCTAGTGGTCAGAACATTGCGCTTGCAATTTGACGACCCAGGTTCGATTCCCAGTCAAGGGGATTTTTCCTCTGGAGTTAACATCAGTGCTGACTCCACTTCCCCCAAAAGTCTTTCGGATGAGACTATAAACTGAGGCCTCGTGTGCGAACGCACGCAGTAAAATCTTGCCCACGTTAAATCCTGTTCCGCTTTTCATAAAAGTAGGCCATCATGTGCCGGTGGGAACAGATATTTACAAAACTGCATACACATTGGTACTGGATGTAAAAAAGCATATGAATGCTTATTCCATTATCCTTGATATAAAAGAATAAATAAAATAAAATAGGAGAGGAGGGTGTGTGGTGTGATTATAAACTGATTATATTTGTGTTAAGATTTCATTTTAACATGAATTGTGTGGTTTTGTTTCAGATATGGTGGTGACCAGATGCAGACAACATGAATCAAAGCATCACAAGAACACTTTTTTTCAGGGGGGAAGGGGAAGCATGTTATCTCTTTTTTTTTTTTTTTAAGTCATTTCCTCTGTGACTGTCCCAGGCCAGAGCTTGCAATGTGGCCAGACTTTCCCAGATGCATTCTTTGCCATTTACAGCCAGTCCTCTGTTCTTTTTTTGTTCTTTTTTTTTTTTTTTTTTTTTTTTTACACCACTTTGAATCACAAATCACGGTAACCGCTTCTACTGGCGGGCGAAACGTTGTGAGGGGCTGGTGCATTCTTAATCACCAGTAGGAGTCTTGGAGAGGAGATGGGCGCCACCAAGCTTCCTCAAGCCCACTGCAAGGACATGATGAGTAAAACAAAACAGAAAGACATGCCGGATCGGTCGAGGCCCGGATCAACAACGACCGCGCTACCACTGCAAGTCTCCAGGGTGGGAGTGACAAGTGTGCTACTGGGGCAGAACAAACCCTAAAGCTTCCAGATAAAGGGACAACCATTGGTACATGGAATGTAAGAACTCTGTACCAAACAGGAAGAGTACAGGAACTTACACATGAATTACAGAGGTATAAATGGGACATAGTAGGGCTTGCGGAAGTCAGATGGATTGGCTTTGGAGAAACAACCACGCAAGACGGCCACAAAATATGGTACAGCGGAGAAGAAAAACTACATCAACATGGAGTAGGCTTTATTGTCAGGCAAGAGATTGTGTCAAGCATCATCAACTGCACACCAGTATCCAGCAGACTCATCTCAATCAGAGTTTCTGCAAAACCCAGAATCTCACCATCATCCAAGTGTATGCTCCAACATCTGACTACGATGACGATCAGATAGAAGAATTCTATGAAGAACTTGAAAACGTCATCTCCAAAACGCCCAAAAAAGACATCCTTATTGTGGAAGGCGACTGGAATGCTAAGGTGGGACCTGATGCCTATGACACCTGGGCAGGAACCACAGGACGATTTGGACTGGGAGAAACAAATGACAGAGGACAGCGGCTGCTGGAATTCGCAAAGAAGCACAAACTGACTTTGGCTAACACACTCCACCCTCACAAGCCATCCAGAACATCAACCTGGCACTCACCAAATGGTCTGATTCATAATCAAATTGATTACATTCTGTCACCCCAAAGATTCAAATCCAGCATAAACAAGGCAAACACAAGATCATTCCAGGGGCTGACATTGGCAGTGACCACGACCTTGTACTTACCACCATCAGGCTGAAACTGAAAGCAAAACAACAGCCAAAAAGCCACGCATAAGATTCGACCTGGAAAAACTCAAAGACCCAACAGTGGTTGAGATCTTCCAAGCCAACATTGGAGGAAAGTTCGCCGCACTCACAGGCATCGACAATGATGTGGACACATTGGCCAACAACATCAAAGAAGTGCTAACGACAGCAGCAGAAGAAACATTAGGAAGAAGCAGAACAAAGAAACAACCTTGGGTGACAAATGAGGTTCTTGACCTCTGCGACAAAAGAAGAGAACTTAAAAAACAAAAGTTCACAAGTCAAGAAGCTTACAAGAAGTACATGGATAGCCACAGAGAAGTGAGGAAAAAGATGAGAGAAGCCAAAGAAGCGTGGATAGAAGAACAATGCAACAACATCGAAGCTGGAATGACCAAGGGAAACAGCAAAACAGCTTACGACACTTTGAAAGCACTAACGAAAACCACACAGCCTAAAGCCTCTGTTATTGAAGACAAAGAAGGAAATCTTTTAACGGAAAAACAATGCCATCCTCCAACGCTGGACAGAATACTGTGAGGGATTGTACAACTACCCACTACGCCCAGATACCAACATAGTTTCTGACAAACCCCCTGAACACCAAGATAAAGACCCACCAATACTAAGGTGTGAAGTAGATGCAGCTATTAGACAATTGAAGAAGGGGAAGTCCCCTGGAATCGATAACATCCCAGCTGAACTCATAAAAAATGGAGGGAACGAAACAGCAAGGCGATTCACAGAACTTTGTCAGAAGATCCACGACACCAAAGAATGGCCAAAAGAATGGACACAGTCTCTTGTAATACCCCTGCCAAAGAAAGGAAACCTCAAACAATGCCAGAACTACAGAACCATCAGTCTCATCAGTCATCCTAGCAAGATCATGCTGCAGGTAGTCCTCAACAGACTGAAAAAACCAAGCGGAAAAACTCCTGGCAGAAGAACAAGCGGGCTTTAGACCAAAACGCAGCACAATGGAACAAATTTTCAATCTGAGAATTCTGATAGAGAAGCATCTCCAACACCAAAAGACTTGTACCACAATTTCATAGACTTCAAAAAGGCCTTTGACAGGGTATGGCATGACGGCCTCTGGCAAGTACTCAGGCACTTCAACATTGACAGCTGTCTAATTGAAGTCATCAAAGCTCTGTACGAGAACGCAGAAAGTGCAGTTTTTATGAATAATCACGTGGGCGAGTTCTTCAAGACCACGGTTGGGGTTCGCCAGGGCTGCCTTCTCTCACCTGTACTCTTCAACCTCTTCCTCGAAAACATCATGACAGAGACACTGCAAAAACCACCACACTTCCATCTCCATTGGTGGAAGACCCCTTTGCAACCTCAGATTTGCAGATGACATTGACCTCATGGGCAGTAGCAAACAAGAACTGCAAATCCTCACAGACAATTTAACAGATCGAGCGAGCGCATACGGCATGGAGGTCAGTACAGAGAAATCAAAGATCATGGTCAACAGCGCGAGTAATGACATCACGGAAATAAAGATGAATGGAGAAGAAACACTAGAAGAGGTGAGCCAATTCAAATACTTAGGCTCCATCCTAACAAAAGATGGCACATCAAACAATGAAGTGAAAGCTCGCATTGCAACAGCAACATCTGCTCTAGTCAGACTCGAGAAGATCATCAGAAGCAACATCATCAGCTTCTGCACCAAATACCACCTTTACAAATCCCTCGTGATATCTATCCTCCTATATGGCTGTGAATCATGGACTCTGACAGCAGAGTTAGAGAGGAGAATCCAAGCATTCGAGAACAAGTGCCACAGAAGACTCCTCAAAATATCATACAAAGAACACAAGACCAATAACTATGTGAAAGAAGAAATCAAAAAGCGTGTGGGCCCCCAAGAGCCTTTGCTCTCCACCATAAAAGAGGAGAAAGCTGATGTGGTTTGGTCACACCACAAGACACAACACCCTAGCAAAAACCATCCTGCAAGGAACAGTCGAGGGCAAGAGAAGAAGAGGCCGCCAAAAGAAATCATGGGTTGACAACATCAAAGACTGGACCGCCCAACCCCTGCAACACCTCCTACTAGCCACACAGGATCGTGAAGCATGGAAAAAGATCTCTGTTGCGTCTTCTCTCATGTCCCCCTACGTCCTTTGGGACATGGGACTGAGTGTGAGTGAGTGAATCACAACAGATTTCTCTGTGTGAAATGCAGTCTTTTTTCCCTGGGGAAAGCACATTGCCACAGGAGCAGTGCCACCATTATTTTTCTTTGTTTTCCTGTCTGCAACTGTATTTGTTTCCCTATCTGAGTGGCTTTTTCCTACAAAATTTTGCCAGGGACAACTCTCTCGTTGCCGCAGGTTCTTTTACATGAGCTGAATAATTTTGTGTAACACACGGAACCTTGGTTTATTGTCTTATCCAAAAGACTAGCACCCAGACCACCACTCATGGTCTTAAGATTCTAATGGACGGGGGAAAGGTTTGGGGCCGAAACGGGGTTCAAACCACCGCACACTTCCGACCCGGACTTTTTTCACTTTCTAGGTAGGCGTGTTACCTTTAGACTACTGATCCACTGTTATAGTCTGTCTGTTGTCCATACCTCTGTAGGGTAGCATAGCTTGCTGCTTCTGTCTGTCAGTAGAAGCTAGCTCCTTGTAGTGTAGTACCCTCTGCTCTCCCTGTGCCAGGAGTTTGGATGTTTAACTGCAGCAGGGAGCACTGTCTTTGTTTACACTTTGGGGCCATTGATAGTGACTGTGCCTATTGAGTGGGTAGACACAGGGCTTTATTATTCTGATAGTAATGATGATAATGTATGGAATTTATATAGCGCTGAATCCTGTAAAGCAACAAATCAAAGCGCTTATATTGAAATTATTTACACAAATGCAATCATCCATGAATAAATACACACACACATATGCGCGCGCGCGCACACACACACACACACACACACACACACATGTGCACACATACACACACACACACACACACATATATATATGTTCTATTCCATGTGATGTGTTTATACATGTTCTATTCAGTGTGTTCCAGTGTGGTGTATGGAGATTGCTGAGTTCTTTGGATGACGGCAGTTGGGACTCTGGCGCAAATAAGTGATCTGTGTGTGTGCATTTATTTATTATTTATTTATTATTTTAATTCGAGGACAGTCTTTTTTTTTTCATAACATCTTTAGACAGCCACCTTCAACACACACGCACGCACGCACGCACGCACGCACGTTTACACAAAATGCAAGCCATCACTGAGGTCTGGTCATGTGCTGCTGGATCTATCTCTTGGCTGATTGTTCTTCCTGACCTCACTGACTAGTAGAATCCACATGCAGCACAGTGATGTTAGGGCAGGCAGCTGCAGCTACAGTGACAAAGTCCTTAATGAGTTGACTACTAACAGCCTTGCCTTGCAATACTTCGCGCCACACAGCTCTTTTCACAGTTCCACCAACTCCATCCATAGGCCCTTTACCATGAGCAGTGGCAAAGACTCTCCAGTCAGCTCTGTGTACATCTGTATGCAGAAGCTTGGGGTTCACAATAGCTGACAGCTTTCTTTTTCGTGGACTGTAGGGCAGAGATAATCTTGCTTTATTAATTCACAATGTTAATTGTTCGGCCAAAAGCCTTTGCAGGACTGAAATGCACTGGTGATTTCATAGCCTTTTTTAACTTTTCTTTTTTGTCTATAATGAATCAGATTTCCTTTTTGTGCTCTTGACACTTTCTTCCTTCCTTTTGCTTGCACTCCACTGTGATCTGCATTTCTTTTGCTGTTCTTTCTTTCCTTTGCTGTCACTCACTTCTCTTCAGACATGCTTGTTGATAATTTCAATAAAAAAATTGTTATCGAACTGTTGAAAACATTATAAGTATACTAATTACTATTCAACTTGTAAATTATCAACACAATTATCAAGAAATCAAGACATGGAAAAGGCAGCATCACTTTTAGAATACATCAGAGCATAGTAGTAGTTCATTTACAGTTATTAACAGCTGCGTGCCACGTCAGTTACAGATAGGTGCCACGTCAGTTACGTATTGGTGCCACGTCAGTTACGCACTTTTTCTGAACATCCCTTGATTTAATAACTTTTCAAAACTTGTTATGGACAGCTTACGAGGAGTACAAAGATAACCAACCATATAAACTAAATCAGCTAATCTACTGGTACATAATGAGAACATTTCTTTAGAAAACGTAACTGACGTGGCATTTCACAGGTACCATTTTTATTTCAGCAATCCATGAATAACATGACAATTAAGAGAAACTGGGAGTGTTTCTAAGCAACTTCAGGATAACTTCTTTCATTGGGAAAAACTTAATTGCAAAACAATCCACTTTTATGAGAACTACAGACATGTAAATTAAGTATGGACCAGCACTTCCTAATGCAGTGGCACAGAAGGTCCAAATCCAATATGGCTGCCAGTCAGGGAAAGTCACTCCAGATGAAAGTCACAGTAAAATCTGAAACTACTGGGGTTATACTTTAAATGTGTAACCATGAAAAATGTTCAGATCAATTCTGAATTTTGGCTCCAAGTGAGCATTTTTTTTGGAACTGCCCTTTCTGTTCTTCATTCCCCCACCCCACCCCCCTCTCTCCCAAGTCCCCCTCACTTCAACTTTCCACCACCTGTCATGATTGCTAAAAAGTGGACAATCTATGAATAACATAAGATGTAAAATCATGTAATAGCTTAAACAACATAAAATGACCAAGACAGTCTTCCAGTACTGTACATTATGAAAATAGTGATTTTGTCTTTAATAAAACATACATCCAGATGGGAAAAAATTTCAGGGGTAAAATACACAGAGAAGTCACCCTGGAGTCAAATATACCTCTTGCTCCCTCCAGCTCTCTCTCTCTCTCTCTCTCTCTCTCTCTCTCTCTCTCTCTCTCTCTCTCTCTCTCTCTCTCTCTCTCTCTCCCTCCCCTCCCCTCCCCTCCCCCCCCCCCCCCCTTCTTCAAACACCCCCTCCCTCTCCCTCAGCACATGCCCCCAGCACCTGTCATAATTGCTTTAAAAGATTTCAAATTTTAGGAATAAAATATCAAGTACAGTTTAAGAAAATAATAAAACAATTATTGTCAAATTATAAATAAAAGCACATGGAAGACCAAGACAAGTATTCTAGTGAAATGCAGTATAACAATTGTGATGATTTTCTAAAGCACATATTCAGGAATTAATATTAATACAGTGTAATTTCTAGAGCACTGAATGAGTGAATCTTGCAAAGCAAACTAAGTGGGGGGGAGAGGGGGGGGGGGGGGAGTTGCAGATAATGTTAAAGACAATGAGTTTATGTTAATTTTTTTTTTTATGTTTCCAGGGCTGGCACAAACCATGACAGAAAAGACTTCAGAGCTGTTTTGGAGCTTCATATCCAACCATGTGTAGGTGTGAGTGCATCATTCTCTGAAGTTGGAATACAGCTGCTTTAAATGGGGGGGGGGGGGGGGGGGGGGGTAGAGGGTAAACAGTCGCATACGTAAAAGTATCACGATCGGTAAACCTCTGAGCTCTAGCTAAGGAATAACAGCAAAATAAAATATTCAA
>JASPKP010005510.1:12500-15763 GCA_030674155.1 Stramonita haemastoma | reverse complement strand
TTGTGTGCAAAAAATAAACCCAAAAAAACACCATCATTAGTTTTTTGAGAGGCGTGGATCAACTTCAGATTTGAAACATGTATAAAGGGGGGTCTAATTTTTTGTTTTTTTATTTTTTATCTTCTATCTATTCTTTTTTTCGAGGTAAGGGAATAAACACTGTGCTTTTTTTCGTCCCGGGGTGTATGCATTTTTTGAAAATTTTGTCTTGTTCCCACTTGCACTATGGCCTACTTTTCCCAAAAGCGAAACAGGATTAACGTTGCGAAAGATGAGGTAATGACCCTGTCTAGAACGAAAGAAGGGCAGGTTCAATCCCCCCTTTAACCTGAATCCCTCCTCCCCCCCCCCTTCCCCTCCCGTTCATTGGGCCCTACCCCTTTGGGTTGATGGTCTTGATGTAGCCTTTCCAATGAGCAAAAACCCAGCTTCTGTGTGATACACATTTTCCCCCCCGTAAAAAAATGACTGTACTCGAACCGCGCCCTTCCCGTCAAAAATCCAAGGCGCAAACCCATGGCCATGGCAGCGGAAATTTTTGACAGTTTTTAAGTTGCTTGCAGAAAGATCTTTTTTTTAAAAGTGCTATAATTTGTCTATGTTTTGCAATCATTGTATTTAAGTGGAATCCAAATCACCCAAAAAAGAGTGCGTGGCAAGATATAGATTTGAGAAGTAAGTATTTTTAAAATATTGGCAAATGTATAAAAATAATTTTAGATAATGTAATTGCCCGTAAAAGTTTTAAAAAAAACAAACTTTCGCAAACCAAAATTCCTATCACTATAAAAACAGCGGGTTTCCCACGCCCGCTAATACAAAATTTCAATGGGAAATAATTCGGGAGGGGAGTAATCTGAAGTTGATTAGAAATTACCTCCTTACAAGTGGTTGTTTTTTTTAGCGTTTTCCAGAATTTTGGGCCCATATATTTATGGTGGTTGTAATCTCATTTTTACAAAAATGCTTATTTCTTTATTTCTTTTTTTTCTATTGTTCCTTTAATATTTCTTTTGTGGGTGTTTTTTTTTTTAATTCGGTTTGTGGAGTAACAATCATTTCCAAAAAAAATTTCAATGTCAAAATTTGAACATCAAAAAACACATACGCACACATCAAAGAAAGCTATGAGGGGTTTGTTTATATATAGGAAAAAAAGGGAGAGGAAAGTGTTCAGTTTAAAAAAACGAAAAAATCCCCAAGGGAATGGACAGTTTTCAATTCAATGATGACATTGCCGCCCAAGTAAGTCAAAACATCGTTAAAACCCATGAAGTTCATGGGTGCGGGTTGGGAACCGTGAATAAATTCCTTTTTCGTGGATTTTTGCCATTGCATTCACATTGGTTACGCTTTTTTCCCTTCAAACGCTCCTTCAGTTGATACTTTTAAACCCAAGGTTGGTTTTCTAAAAAAAAACGGTTTGATCCCAGTTTGTGTGGTTGTGTGTGGTTTTTTTAAAATATTATATATTATATATTATTTTTATAAAAATTATTTTTTTTGTTTGGTGTGTGTGTGTGTGTGTGTTTATTGTTGTCTCCTTTTTTAAAAAATTTATATTGTTCCATTCTTAAGGCCCCCAAAATCCCCTCTACTTTAAAAAAGGAGAACAACACGTTTTTTTTAACGGTGGGAAAAAGATTTTCTGCGGGGTTTTCGCAAAGGGCCCTGGGTATAAAAAATTTTAAAGGATTTTTCGGGAAAGTGGAGTCAGTGTTGATATTAGTGAACCGGGGGGGAAAAAAAAAAAATCCCCTTCATGGTTTGATTTTTTTTTTTTTTTTTTTTTTTTTTATATCGAGGAAAATGGATAGCATTTGTGTTTTTTTAACCGTCCCTGTGTATGCGTTTTGAAAAAATGTCATCGTCTCTGGTTGGTTTTCCCCCCAAACCCAGCCCTTTTTAAAAAAAAAGCGCAGCTCTCTTACCGGAAAAATTTCCTTCCCCGCAATAATGCCCTAGTTTTGGCTCCAACACTCTTTGGGAAGATAAAGGGGGGAAAATCAGAGTTGTCGTTATATTGAAGGCCTATTAAAAATGGGGGGGGCAGCCCTTAAAATCTGATTTTTATTTGGGATCTAAGTAAAAAATCCCTCTTAAACTGGTTTTAAGCCAACCCCTTTTGCCCTAAAAATTTTCGTTACAAAAAAAATTTTGAGTGTTTGGGCTGGTCAGTTTTATGTTGTATTGGTGGTGGGGTGTAGTTGTTTGTTTTGTTTTTGTTGTTTTTGTTGTTGTTTTTTTTATTATTATTATTATTATTTTTTTATTATTATTTTTAATTTATTTTATTATTATTATTTTTATTATATCATTATCATATCATCATCATCATCATCATCATCATCATTTTCATCTTCATCATCATCATCATCTCATCATTATCGTCGTCGTGTGTCATCATCACCCTCATCTGTATTATAAATATCTTATCTCTCATCATCATCTCATCATCATCATCATCTCATCGTCGTCGTCGTCGTCCGTCGTCGTCGTCGTCGTATCTTCATCTCATCATCATCATCATCATCATCAATCATCATCATCATCATATCACATCATCATCATTTATTATTAGTGTTGTTGTTATTGTTCTTCTTCTTGGTTTCTTCTTGATAATCGTATTATTTGTGATTTCTATTTTTAAGTATTGTTGATAGCATTTAGTTATTTTATTATTATCGCTGTTCTTGTATTTTCTTATCATTATCGTTATCATCATTATCATTGTTGTTACTGGTATTGTGGTTGTTATTTATATCACGTTTGTTGTTACTATTTATTAAATGATTACCACAGTTATTTGTGCATTTATTATTATTATTATTATTATTATTATTTTATTTTTTATTATTATATAATCTCATCATCTATCATCATTCATCATCATCATCATCATTCTCATCACTCATCATTTCATCATCATCATTCATTATCATTGTGCGTTCCCTAGTTAAACAACCCGATCATCCAGAATAACATACTCTTTAAGAAATCTCTATCATTTATTAACTCACCTTTTTGTAATGAAAAAAAAAAAAGGAAAACAACATTTAAGTCAGGCGCTTTCTATCAAAAATCCACGAAAGAAGAATGTCAACGGAGTTTCCTTTACAAAAATTTGTTGTTGAAAGAAAAAAATATCGGATCTCACTACTTAAAAACACAAAAGAATGTCTTGGTATTATATATGTAGGCCTTAGAAACGCAGCCCCGAAAGGGTGGTCACATGAAAGGTTTCTGTCCCCTGCATCCCCCCC
>JASPKP010005510.1:0-7500 GCA_030674155.1 Stramonita haemastoma | reverse complement strand
GGTTTATTTTGTTTCGATGCATGGATTTTTTTTTTTTTTGGCTAGTTTGTTTGGGTTTGTTTTTGTTTGTTTGTGGGTTGTTTTTTATGGGGGGATGGCGGGGGTATCCGTTCTTACTGGCATGAATGGCCTACTCTTCCGAAAGACAGAGCGGGTTTTAACGTGTGCACAAAATCTCCTGCGTGCGTTGGCATACGTGATCTCAGTTTATAGCTTTCTCCCACGGACTTTCGGGGCAAAGGAATCCGTACTGGTGTTAATTCCAGAGGGGGGGGAGATCCTCTTGGACGGACTTGAACCCAGGCTCAATCGCAGGCCGTCAAATCACAAGAGCAACAATCTAACCACTGAGCTATCCCGTCCCTGTATGTTTAAAATACTGCAATTAACTGACAAAGAAATCAAACTCTGTGTGTGTGTGTGTGTGTGTGTGTGTGTGTGTGTGTGTGTGTGTGTGTGTGTGTGTGTGTGTGTGTGTGTGTGTGTGTGTGTGTGTGTGTGTGTGTGTGTGTGTGTGCATTGTACTGCACTGTACATTTTTTTGATGATATTGCTTTTATTTTACTGTTATTGTCTGGCCATGTAATATGCTGTGTATTGTATGTGCATGCATTTTTCTTTATTTTTTTGTGCTAGTCAAATTTTTCACGTTCATGTGTAACCTATTTAAATTGATTTGATTGTACAGCGCGGTGAGCCCATGTTTTTTTGGGGGGAAATTCGCGCTATATAAGCCTCCATTTTAATATTATAATTGTTGTTGTTGTTGTTGTTGTTGTTGTTGTTGTTGTTGTTGTTGTTGTTGTTGTTATCATTATTATTATTATCATCATCATCATCATCATCATCATCATCATCATCATTATTATTATTATTATTATTATTATTATTATTATTATTATTATTATTATTATTATTATTATTATCATTATTATTACCGTGATATAACTGTCGAGGTGTGTTGTCTTGCTCGTTCACCAACTTATTTCAGTGTGTGTTTCCCTTTAAGTAAAAATAAAATCATTATGTTTTCTGAAAATTGTTGAGTATTGTTTTACCGCTTCTAAGAATATAGTTATTTAACTTCTGTTTCACTGAAATTTTTACTGCTTCTATAATATATTTGATCCGTGTTTCTCTTTCAGTGAATCTGAAATTTAAGTCTTTTATGAACTGACATTGACTATAAGTTTACAACAGAATTCTGCAGTTTCAATGCTTTGAACAATTTTCTTTTGTAGTGAACAGGCAATTAAAACCTATCTGCTTGAAAGTGAAACGTGCGTCTCTGTCTCTCTCTGTCTCTCTCTGTCTCTCTCTGTCTCTCTCTGTCTCTGTCTCTCTCCTCTCTCTCTCTCTCTTCTCTCTCTCTCTCTCTCTTCTCTCTCTCTCTCTCTCTCTCTCTCTCTCTCTCTCTCTCTGTCCTCTCTCTCTCTCTCTGTCTCTCTGCTTCTCTCTGTCTCTGACTCTTCTCTGTCTTCTCTTCTCTCATGATTTGGCCTTTTAACTGTTGTGCCTTTTTTTTCGTATTGGTGCTTACTTAACACAACTAGCTAGGCCCAGACCAAATACCTTTTCGATTTCTTTTTCAGACCAAGTGGCAAAACCTACATCATGGGGGGACGGATAACTTAGTGGTCAGAACATTGCGCTGGCAATTTGACGACCCGGGTTCGATTCCGGTCGAGGAGATTTTTCTCCTGGAGTTAACATCAGTGCTGACTTCACTCTCCCCAAAAGTCCTTCGGATGAGACTTTAAACCGAAGCCCCGTGTGCGAACGCACGCAGAACATCTTGCGCACACGTTAAATCCTGTTCCACTTTTCGTAAGAGTAGGCCATCGTGTGCCGGTGGGAGCAAATGACATTTACAAAAACTGCATACACACGGAAACTGGATGTAAAAAAGCACAAGAGTGCTTATTCCATTATCCTCGATATAAAAGACTCTCTCTCTCTCTCTCTCTCTCTCTCTCTCTCTCTCTCTCTCTCTCTCTCTCTCTCTCTCTCTCTCTCTCTCTCTCTCTCTCTCTCTCTCTCTCTCTCTCTCTCACAAGCGAGGGTGGGTGGAGGGGGGGGGGGGAGGGCACAGACAGACAGACAGACAGACAGAGCGACAGGCAGACAGAGATAGCTACACTCACAGACACACAGACCAGTCATGACCACTGGTAGACAGAAGCATCAACAAGTGATCCGTGCTTTCTAGTTTCTTTATCTTTTTTTATTTGAGTTATATACCAATACAAAAATAGATCAAACTAGTTACACCATTCTGTTTAACACATGAAGGAAAAAACCAAGAAATAACCTTGAAAAATCTATTCATTTCTCTGTTGGTGGTGGTGGTGGTAGTATTTTTCTTTTCCTTGTTCTTCCCGCTAGACCGCTAATGTTCACCGCTGGTGAGATTTTGTGTATATTATAAGATCGTTTTGGGTTGGTTTTTTTTGACCCACCATAAATGTGGCTACATTGTTACTTCAGGGATGAACCCAAAACCTTACAGTTTACCTGTTTGGCAAGTGAGTGTCTAAACCGTCTTGCCACTTTCGTTCTTCATAATTTGGCCTTTTAAACTGTTGTGCCTTTTTTTCTCGTATTGGTGCTTACTTAACACAATTAGCTAGGCCCAGACCATATACCTTTTCGATTTCTTTTTTAGACCAAGTAGCAAAACCTACATCAAAAAGATGTTGTGTTTGATATAATGTTTACACTATCTTTATCCCTGAAAATCTCCTAGCATAACAACCTGTATCCTCTATAAAAGAAAGAAAAGCCCTCTGAAGACGGAGGAAGGCTGCCTATGTAGCGATGTACTTGAGAGAAAAAAAACTGAGCTATATGCACGCAATCTATTTGTCATTCCGGTGTATACTTACATACTCAAGGTGTGATTTTCAAGAGTAACACAATGCATAATAAAATTGTTGTGGATGACCTCCGGCGTTAATCTGGAGAATGCCCTGCACCACTACCACCACCACCACTACCAAGAAGAAGAAGAAGAAGAACAACAACAACAACAGGCAAAAGCATAACACCGAGCAACAAGCAACAGTATATCCAACAAAACAAGAGAAAAGATTATCTCAAAAACGGACATTTGAAAAACAAAATATTCAAAGCGTTCTGGCAAGAAAAGCTTTATCAAAATTGATTATAACCAGTCAGCAAAATGGTTAAAAAAAAAAAACCCAACAAACAAGAAAACACCAAAAACAACAACACTACTTCAAAATTGCGGTTGAGGCAAGGATAAATAGCGAAAAAAGAACAGGCAAAAAACTTTTTTTTCGTTTTAAAAAAAAAACTACGGGTTTTGCTCTGATAATGACAGACAATACTTGCTGTCTGCGTGTTCGACAACAAAGAAGAAAATAGTACGATAGAAAAAAAAAACTAGACAAACTAGACAGCAACAAAAAAGAAATAAAACACTAGCAATAAAAAATAAGTATCAAAGAATAAGCAACAGAGAAAAGAGGGTAAGAAAGCAAGCAAGCAAGAAAAAAAGAAAGAAAGAAAATGAGAGAATGACAGACAGACACAGAGAGATGGATAGAGACAGAGACAGAGAGAGGAGAGAGAGAGAAGAGAGAGAGAGAGAGAGAGAGAGAGAGAGAGAGAGAGAGAGAGAGAGAGGCAGAGACACAGAGAGAGACAGACAGACAGACAGGCAGACAGACAGAGAGGGAGAGACATACACAGAGAGAGGGACAGACAGACAGACAGACAGACAGAGACAGACAGATGGAGAGAAAGTGAGATAGACAGAGAGAGGACATTATCACTGGAAAATATAATCACTGACTTTTCAATTTAAACCGGGCATCAAAGCTATCAAATCAATCATGAGACTGATACCAGTACGAAAAACGGCAGCTGGCTAAGCATAATATTCAATGAGAGCAATAAGCTTACACACCGTTTTTATTTTGTTTATATATAACAATTGCAATAGTACACAATAGCAGGAGAGAGAGAGAGAGAGAGAGAGAGAGAGAGAGAGAGAGAGAGAGAGAGAGAGAGAGAGAGAGAGAGAGAGAGACAGAGACAGAGACAGAGACAGAGAGAGAGAGAGAGAAATGAAATGAAATGAAATGAAATGAAAATGTTTTTATTGAACATCAGCCTTGGGCCACAATTCAAAACGAAGTGGGAGATGGGGGAGTGGATGTATGTGCATATAACGAATTTGTTCAAAGTCTCATCATAAAGCAACGGTACACACTTGATACAACGCATCTTTTTCACTATTAGATCTAGATCTACTTACTTTACATAAGTTCTGCCACTGTCTGTCTTCTTCGAATAGCACGGAATAATAATGTTGCTAGCTGCACTGAACGACATATACTACGTGCCTGAAGAAGAAAAGGCATAGGCACATGAAGAAGATCTTTCAGGTAACTGGTTCGTAAATCTGTATATAATGGACAAATATATATTAGATGGTATTCATCTTCAATAACGTTTTTGCACAAAGAACAGTTTTTATCTTGATTGTTGTTGCTGTATCTGTTGAGATTATTATTTAAAGGAAGAACATTCATTCTGGCCTGTGACAGTGCAACTCTGAAACAATAAATATCAATACTATGAAGATACAATTCTTTTTCAAAAACAGTCTTAAAAGATCTATATGTTGCATACCTATTACTCTCTCTCATGACACCTGACCACTCCTGAATAAACATATCAATTAATCTTTGCTTGAATGCACTAAGGAATCCCTGAATATCACCAACACCCTGTTGTAGCCAAACAATATTAAACCCTGAATTGCACAACAATTCCCTTACACTTGCTACCCAACATTTTTTACCTTTCTGATCTAGAATTAATTGCATTTCGTAGGCCTGTCTTGGCAACCTCTGATTACTCATTTGTAGTAATTTTAACCAATATCTATAACTGCACAAATATATGAGTTTATGAATAAAGGATATCTGGCAACTTCCCCATAAACCATTTTATTTGGTGTTTTAACAGGAACTCCCAGAAAACGTTTACAAGCCATCAAATGTATTTTTTCTACATGTTCTAAGCGATTTACTCCCCATACTTCAGATGCATATAGCAATATTGGCTTAATTTTTACATCAAAAACTTTAAAATAAACCTGGTAAGAAATATCTTTGTTTTTTTTGAAATGCTCTAATTAAACTTTTTAGTGCTTTTTTCCCTTTTACACACAAATGTTCTGTACCCAGCCTATGACAAAGTTTTGTCGTAAAAACATACCCCAAATAACAATATCTATTTACAACTTCTAACTTTTTATCTCCTAAAAACCATTCCTCATCCTTACCCAAATTCCCTCCTTTCCTAAAGACCATAACTTTGGTTTTATCTGTATTAATGTTTAATTTCATATCCACACAACACTTTTGGAGAATATTCAACTGATTTTGCAGGCCTACAGGAGTAGAAGACAACAAAACAACATCATCTGCAAAAAGCAAAATGAACAACTCTACAGCACCTGGTATCAGTTGTACACCATGTTTTCCCTTCTCAGACATATGAGTTGCTAGTTGATTAATAAACATTCCAAACAAAGTAGGACTCAAGACACACCCTTGTCGAACCCCTAAAGGGCAGTCAAAAAAATCTGAATATTCGTTATTGGATCTAACACAAGATATCAAACTACTGTACACTGCACGTAGGGAACAGAAAAATTTTCCTCTAACACCTTGGTCTCTAATCAATTGTAATAGCTTGTCATGTCTTACTGAATCAAAAGCTTTTCTGAAATCAACAAAAGCAACATACAATTTTTTACTCCGCTGAGAAAAGCATTTTTGAATAATAGAGTGTAAACAAAAAATATGATCAGTTGTTGAATAATTTTTACGAAAACCAGCCTGACCTTCTGAGATCATTTCATTGTCTTCCAACCATGTATAAAGCCTCTTGTTTAGTATTGTGCTGTAGCATTTGGAAATTGTGCTCAGCAGAGAAACCCCTCTATAGTTGTCAACATTTTCAGTGTCACCTTTCTTGTAGATTGGTATAACAATGGCTTTGGCCCATTCATTTGGGTAAATGCCTTTTGAAAATAGTGAATTGAACAATTTATGTAAAAAAGGAACTGTAATTGTACTACCAATCTTCAACATTTCTGTGGTAACGCCATCCATTCCGCAAGCTTTGCCAAATTTTAATTTGTTAACAACATTAGCCACTTCCACTTCAGTTATTTCAGAATTTAATACATGATCCTCTTCCTCAGTCAAGCCAATCCCAGTGAGAGAGAGAGAGAGAGAGAGAGAGAGAGAGAGAGAGAGAGAGAGAGAGAGAGAGAGAGAGAGAGAGAGAGAGAGAGAGAGAGAGAGAGAGAGAGAAGATTCACATCAAATGATACTCTATTTTCTTCTAGTTTCTTTCAAAAAAAAAGAACAACTAACAAGAGAAGTTCCCTTCCAGTTTGACTTTCAACTCAAGACTAAAATTTGACTTAAAAAATACTTGATCTTACCAGTTTACTCTGCTAAGAATTTAACCAGATAGGGTTTAACCAGTCCTCAGACGAAAAGACAGAAGCAGATTTAACCAGATAAAGTTTTTAACCAGTCAAGACATGAAGCGGTAGAAGTAAGATGTAACCAGATAAGAGTTTGGTTTTTTTAACCAGTCTGCAGGCGAATTGACTGGAGCAGGAATTAACCAGATAAAATCACCGAACCAGTCATCAGGCAAAGCGGCAGAAGTAGGAGTTTACCAAATAAAATTTCTAGCCAGTCATCAGGCGATTCGATTGAAGCAGGATTTAATTAGATAAGAAATCTGTACTGGTCATCACAGGAAACGGCAAAAAGCAGAATTTAAACAGCAAAGCGGATTTTGTGGGGGGTTTTCTTTAAAAAATTAAACTGTCATCAGGCGAAACGGCCAAAGTAGACCACACAAGATGGTAGCCATTAAGCTTGAGGACATCAGGGAAGATGAATCTGGGGCTTCCACCTCTGGTACTGTGATTCGGCGGCCGATGCTGCACATGTTCCTGCCTCGTTCTATCAGCCCGAAGCCTTTGATTCCCCATCCTTCCCCCCAGCTGGAACACACACACAACACACCACACACACACACACACACACACACACACACACACACACACATACACACACACACACACACACACACACACACACACACACACACACACACACACACACACAGATATAAACAAAAAACCAAAGACGACTTCTCTGGATTAAAGGGCTATGTGTAATGTAGTATGGTCACAAGAGTTTCATTTTATTCAATCTATCTAGACTTGACAACCAGTTCCCTTCACTTCTCTTCCTTCTGCCTTTCTCAAAATTTTGTTGAGTTCTAGGCCTGTCCATCTGCTGATGTTGTTCTTTCATCTCTCCTTGGTCTGCCTCTTTTTCTTCCTCCTTGGACAGTGCCTTGCAGTATTGTTTGTGCATGTCCTTTTGATCTTGAGACATGCCCATACCAAGCTTACGCTTCTTTACGATTGTT
>JASPKP010005509.1:0-15764 GCA_030674155.1 Stramonita haemastoma | reverse complement strand
TTTTTTGGGGGGTTTTTTTTTTGGGTTTTTTTTTTTTTTTTTGGGGGGTTTTTTTTGGTTTTTTTTTTTTTTTTTGGGGTTTTTTTTTTTTTTTTTTGGGGGGGGTTTTTTTTTTGGGGGGGGTTTTTGGGGTTTTTTTTTTTTTTTTTTTGGGGGGTTTTTTTTTTTTTTTTTTTTTTTTGGGGTTTTTTGGTTTTTGGGTGTTTTTTTTTTGGGGGGGGGTTTTTTTTTTTTGGGGGGGGGGGGTTTTGGGTTTTTGGGGGTTTTTTTTTGGGTTTTGGGGTTTTTTGGTTTTGGGGGGGTTTTTTTTTTTTTCCCTTTTTTAAATTTTTTTTGGGGGGGTTTTTTTTTTTTTGGGGGGGGGGTTTTTGGGGGGGTTTTTGGGGGGGGGTTGGGGGGGAAATTTTTTTTGGGTTTTTTTGTGTTTTTTTTTTTGGGGGTTTTTTTTTTTTTGGGGGTTGGTTTTTTTTTTTTTGGGGTTTTTGGTTTTTTTTTTTGGGGGGTTGGGGGGTTGTTTTTTTGTTTTTTTTGTTTTTTTGTTGCCCCTTTTTTTTTTCGGGGGTTTTTTTTTTTTGGGGGGTTTTTTTTTTTGGGTTTTTTTTTATTTTTTGGGTTTTTTTTTTTTAATTTTTTTTGGGGGGTTTTTTTTGGGGTTTTTTTTTGGGGGGGTTTTTTTTTTTTGGGGGGGGTTTTTTTTTGGGGGGGGGTTTTTTTGGGGGGGTTTTTTTTAGGGTTTGGGGGGGGGTTTTTTTTTTTGGGGGGGGGGTTTTTTTTTGGGGGTTTTTTTTTTTTTGGGGTTTTTTTTGGGGGTTTTGGGGGATTTGGGGGGGTTTTTTTGGTTTTTTGGGTTTGGGGGTTTGGGGGGTTTTTTTTTTTTGGGGAAGGGGGGGGGGGGGGGGGCTTTTTTGGGGGGGGTTTTTTTAAGGTTGGGGGTTTTGGGGGGGGGGTTTTTTTTTCCCCTTTTTGGGGGGGGGGTTTTTTTTGGGGGTTTTTTTTTTTTTTTTTTTTTGGTGGGGGGGGTTTTTTTTGGGGGGGGGGTTTTTTTTGGGGTTTTTTTTGGGGGTTTTTTTTTTTTTTTTGGGGTTTTTGGGGTTTTTGGGTTTTTTTGGGTTTTTTTTTGGGGGTTTTTTGGTTGGTTGGGTTTTTGTGGGGGGGTTTTTTTTTGGGGGTTTTAAAATTTTTTTTAAAATTTTTTGTTTTTTTTTTTTTTTTAAAATTTTTTTTTTTTTTTTTTTTTTTTTTGGGGTTTTTTTTTTTTTTTTTTTTTGGTTTTTTTTTTTTTTTTGGGTTTTTTACTTTTTTTTGGGTTTTTTTTTTTTGGGTTTTTTTTTGTTTTTTTTTTTTTTTTTGGGTTTTTTTTGGGTTTTTTTTTTTTTTTGGGTTGTTTTTTTTTTTTTTGGGGGTTTTGGGGGGGGTTTTTTTTTTTTTTTTTTTTTGGGGGGGGGGGTTTTTTTTTGGGGGGTTTTTTTTTTGGGGGTTTTTTGGGTTTTTTTTTTTTTTTTTTGGGAAATTTTTTTGGTTTTTTTTTTTTTTTTTGGGTTTTTTTTTGTTTTTTTTTTTTTTTTTGGGGGTTTGGGTTTTTTGGGGGGGTTTTGGGGGGGGGGGGGGGGGGGGTTTTTTTTGGGGGGGGGTTTTTTTTTTAAAAGGGGGGGTTTTTTTGGGGGGTTTTTTTTTTTTTTTAGGGGGGTTTTTTTTTTGGGGGGGGGGGGGGGGTTTTTTTTTTGGGGGTTTTTTTTTTTTTTTGGGGGTTTTTTTAAATTTTTTTTTTTTTTTTTTTTTTTTTTTTCCAAAAATTTTGGTTTTTTTTTTTTTTTTTTTTTTTTTTTTTTTCCTGGTGCATGATATTGTAGGATATTATCATTTGATGGGTGTTGTAGGGGCCGTTTTTGCCTACACTGTACCATGTTTCTATGCCACAAACTTGGCTACGTACAAGCGGGGTTGCCATCTTTGGGGCTGTGGTGTCGCCACAATTCCAGTGCCACACACATCAAAAATGGTTTGTACAGATAGTATGCATAGGGTAGAGTACGGTCTAGGTGCCGTGGGCTCCGTAACCGCGGAAAAGTGCGGGGGGCAAGGGCCGGAAAACGGCGTTTGCGTCAGGTCTTTTCCCAAATGCTTCTTTAGCTTATATACGGGAAGGTGGGTATGCATGCGCGCGCGCGCGCGTCCGCTGGTGTTTGTGTGTGCGGTTTTTTGTGTTTGGGCGTGTGGAGGGGACCCTGCAGATTGCCCTGGTGCATGATATTGTAGGATATTATCATTTTGATGGGTGTTGTAGGGGCCGTTTTTGCTAACACTGTACCATGTTTCTATGCCACAAACTTGGCTACGTACAAGCGGGGTTGCCATCTTTGGGGCTGTGGTGTCGCCACAATTCCAGTGCCACACACATCAAAAATGGTTGTACAGATAGTATGCATAGGGTAGAGTACGGTCTAGGTGCCGTGGGCTCCGTAACCGCGGAAAAGTGCGGGGGGGCAGGGCCGGAAAACGGCGTTTGCGTCAGGTCTTTTCCGAAATGCTTCTTTAGCTTATATACGGGAAGGTGGGTATGCATGCGCGCGCGCGCGCGTCCGCTGGTGTTTGTGTGTGCGGTTTTTTTGTGTTTGGGCGTGTGGAGGGGACCCTGCAGATTGCCTGGTGCATGATATTGTAGGATATTATCATTTGATGGGTGTATGCCACAAACTTGGCTACGTACAAGCGGGTTGCCATCTTTGGGGCTGTGGTGTCGCCACATTCCAGTGCACACACATCAAAATGGTTGTACAGATAGTATGCATGGGTAGAGTACGGTCTTGGTGCCGTGGGCTCCGTAACCGCGGAAAAGTGCGGGGGGCAAGGGCCGGAAAACGGCGTTTGCGTCAGGTCTTTTCCGAAATGCTTCTTTGCTTTATACGGGAAGGTGGGTATGCATGCGCGCGCGCGCGCGTCCGCTGGTGTTTGTGTGTGCGGTTTTTTGTGTTTGGGCGTGTGGAGGGGACCTGCAGATTGCCCTGGTGCATGATTTGTAGGATATTATCATTTGATGGGTGTTGTAGGGGCCGTTTTTGCCTACACTGTACCATGTTTCTATGCCACAAACTTGGCTACGTACAAGCGGGGTTGCCATCTTTGGGGCTGTGGTGTCGCCACAATTCCAGTGCCACACACATCAAAAATGGTTGTACAGATAGTATGCATAGGGTAGAGTACGGTCTAGGTGCCGTGGGTCCGTAACCGCGGAAAGTGCGGGGGGCAAGGGCCGGAAAACGGCGTTTGCGTCAGGTTTTTCCGAAATGCTTCTTTGCTTTATACGGGAAGGTGGGTATGCATGCGCGCGCGCGCGCGTCCGCTGGTGTTTGTGTGTGCGGTTTTTTGTGTTTGGGCGTGTGGAGGGGACCCTGCAGATTGCCCTGGTGCATGATATTGTAGGATATTATCATTTGATGGGTGTTGTAGGGGCCGTTTTTGCCTACACTGTACCATGTTTCTATGCCACAAACTTGGCTACGTACAAGCGGGGTTGCCATCTTTGGGGCTGTGGTGTCGCCACAATTCCAGTGCCACACACATCAAAAATGGTTGTACAGATAGTATGCATAGGGTAGAGTACGGTCTAGGTGCCGTGGGTCCGTAACCGCGGAAAAGTGCGGGGGGCAAGGGCCGGAAAACGGCGTTTGCGTCAGGTCTTTTCCGAAATGCTTCTTTAGCTTTATACGGGAAGGTGGGTATGCATGCGCGCGCGCGCGCGTCCGCTGGTGTTTGTGTGTGCGGTTTTTGTGTTTGGGCGTGTGGAGGGGACCCTGCAGATTGCCCTGGTGCATGATATTGTAGGATATTATCATTTGATGGGTGTATGCAGAAACTTGGTAGTACAAGCGGGTTGCCATCTTTGGGGCTGTGGTGTCGCACAATTCCGTGCCAACACATCAAATGGTTGTAAGATAGTATGCTAGGGTAGAGTACGGCTGGTGCCGTGGGCTCCGTAACGCGAAAGTGCGGGGGGCAGGGCCGGAAAACGGCGTTTGGTCAGGTCTTTCAAATGTTCTTTAGCTTTATACGGGAAGGTGGGTATGCATGCGCGCGCGCGCGCGTCCGCTGGTGTTTGTGTGTGCGGTTTTTTTGTTTGGCGTGTGGGGGGACCTGCAGATTGCCCTGGTGCATGATTGTGGATATTATTTGATGGTGTTGTAGGGGCCGTTTTGCTACACTGTACATGTTTCTTGCAAAACTTGGCTGTACAAGCGGGTGCTTTGGGGTGTGGTGTCGCCACAATTCAGTGCCCACTCAATGGTGTAAGATAGTATGCAAGGGTGAGTACGGTCTGGTGCCGTGGCTCCTACGCGAAATGCGGGGCAAGGGCGGAAAACGGCGTTTGGTAGGTCTTCAATGCTTCTTTCTTATACGGGAAGGTGGTTGCTGCGCGCGCGCGCGCGTCGTGTGTTTTGTGTGCGGTTTTGTGTTTGGGCTGTGGGGGGACCCTGGATTCCTGGGTGTTGTAGGAATTATCATTTGATGGGTGTTGTAGGGGCCGTTTTTGCCTACACTGTACCATGTTTCTATGCCACAAACTTGGCTACGTACAAGCGGGGTTGCCATCTTTGGGGCTGTGGTGTCGCCACAATTCCAGTGCCACACACATCAAAAATGGTTGTACAGATAGTATGCATAGGGTTAGAGTACGGTCTAGGTGCCGTGGGCTCCGTAACCGCGGAAAAGTGCGGGGGGCAAGGGCCGGAAAACGGCGTTTGCGTCAGGTCTTTCCGAAATGCTTCTTTGCTTATATACGGGAAGGTGGGTATGCATGCGCGCGCGCGCGCGTCCGCTGGTGTTTGTGTGTGCGGTTTTTTGTGTTTGGGCGTGTGGAGGGGACCCTGCAGATTGCCCTGGTGCATGATATTGTAGGATATTATCATTTGATGGGTGTTGTAGGGGCGTTTGCCCCCCCCCCCCCCCCCCCCCCCCCCCCCCCCCCCCCCCCCCCCCCCCCCCCCCCCCCCCCCCCCCCCCCCCCCCCCCCCCCCCCCCCCCCCCCCCCCCCCCCCCCCCCCCCCCCCCCCCCCCCCCCCCCCCCCCCCCCCCCCCCCCCCCCCCCCCCCCCCCCCCCCCCCCCCCCCCCCCCCCCTGGCTACGTACAAGCGGGGTTGCCATCTTTGGGGCTGTGGTGTCGCCACAATTCCAGTGCCACACACATCAAAAATGGTTGTACAGATAGTATGCATAGGGTAGAGTACGGTCTTGGTGCCGTGGGCTCCGTAACCGCGAAAAGTGCGGGGGGCAAGGGCCGGAAAACGGCGTTTGCGTCAGGTCTTTTCCGAAATGCTTCTTTGCTTTATACGGGAAGGTGGGTATGCATGCGCGCGCGCGCGCGTCGCTGGTGTTTGTGTGTGCGGTTTTTTGTGTTTGGCGTGTGGAGGGGACCTGCAGATTGCCTGGTGCATGATGTGTAGGATATTATCATTTGATGGGTGTTGTAGGGCCCGTTTTTGCCTACACTGTACCATGTTTCTATGCCAAACTTGGCTACGTACAAGCGGGGTTGCCATCTTTGGGCTGTGGTGTCGCCACAATTCCAGTGCCACACACATCAAAAATGGTTGTACAGATAGTATGCATAGGGTAGAGTACGGTCTGGTGCCGTGGGCTCCGTAACCGCGAAAAGTGCGGGGGGCAAGGGCCGGAAAACGGCGTTGCGTCAGGTCTTTTCCGAAATGCTTCTTTAGCTTTATACGGGAAGGTGGGTATGCATGCGCGCGCGCGCGCGTCCGCTGGTGTTTGTGTGTGCGGTTTTTTGTGTTTGGGCGTGTGGAGGGGACCCTGCAGATTGCCTGGTGCATGATTTGTAGGATATTATCATTTGATGGGTGTTGTAGGGGCCGTTTTGCCTACACTGTACCATGTTTCTATGCCAAAACTTGGCTACGTACAAGCGGGGTTGCCATCTTTGGGGCTGTGGTGTCGCCACAATTCCAGTGCCACACACTCAAAAATGGTTGTACAGATAGTATGCATAGGGTAGAGTACGGTCTAGGTGCCGTGGGCTCCGTAACCGCGAAAAGTGCGGGGGGCAAGGGCCGGAAAACGGCGTTTGCGTCAGGTCTTTTCCGAAATGCTTCTTTGGCTTATATACGGGAAGGTGGGTATGCATGCGCGCGCGCGCGCGTCCGCTGGTGTTTGTGTGTGCGGTTTTTTGTCTTTGGGCGTGTGGAGGGGACCCTGCAGATTGCCCTGGTGCATGATATTGTAGGATATTATCATTTGATGGGTGTTGTAGGGGCCGTTTTTGCCTACACTGTACCATGTTTCTATGCCACAAACTTGGCTACGTACAAGCGGGGTTGCCATCTTTGGGGCTGTGGTGTCGCCACAATTCCAGTGCCACACACATCAAAAATGGTTGTACAGATAGTATGCATAGGGTAGAGTACGGTCTAGGTGCCGTGGGCTCCGTAACCGCGGAAAGTGCGGGGGGCAAGGGCCGGAAAACGGCGTTTGCGTCAGGTCTTTTCCGAAATGCTTCTTTGCTTATATACGGAAGGTGGGTATGCATGCGCGCGCGCGCGCGTCCGCTGGTGTTTGTGTGTGCGGTTTTTTGTCTTTGGGCGTGTGGAGGGGACCCTGCAGATTGCCCTGGTGCATGATATTGTAGGATATTATCATTTGATGGGTGTTGTAGGGGCCGTTTTTGCCTACACTGTACCATGTTTCTATGCCACAAACTTGGCTACGTACAAGCGGGGTTGCCATCTTTGGGGCTGTGGTGTCGCCACAATTCCAGTGCCCACACACATCAAAAATGGTTGTACAGATAGTATGCATAGGGTAGAGTACGGTCTAGGTGCCGTGGGCTCCGTAACCGCGGAAAAGTGCGGGGGGCAAGGGCCGGAAAACGGCGTTTGCGTCAGGTCTTTTCCGAAATGCTTCTTTGGCTTATATACGGGAAGGTGGGTATGCATGCGCGCGCGCGCGCGTCCGCTGGTGTTTGTGTGTGCGGTTTTTTTGTCTTTGGGCGTGTGGAGGGGACCCTGCAGATTGCCCTGGTGCATGATATTGTAGGATATTATCATTTGATGGGTGTTGTAGGGGCCGTTTTTGCCTACACTGTACCATGTTTCTATGCCACAAACTTGGCTACGTACAAGCGGGGTTGCCATCTTTGGGGCTGTGGTGTCGCCACAATTCCAGTGCCACACACATCAAAAATGGTTGTACAGATAGTATGCATAGGGTAGAGTACGGTCTAGGTGCCGTGGGCTCCGTAACCGCGGAAAAGTGCGGGGGGCAAGGGCCGGAAAACGGCGTTTGCGTCAGGTCTTTTCCGAAATGCTTCTTTGGCTTATATACGGGAAGGTGGGTATGCATGCGCGCGCGCGCGCGTCCGCTGGTGTTTTGTGTGTGCGGTTTTTTTGTTTTGGGCGTGTGGAGGGGACCCTGCAGATTGCCCTGGTGCATGATATTGTAGGATATTATCATTTGATGGGTGTTGTAGGGGCCGTTTTTGCCTACACTGTAACCATGTTTCTATGCCACAAACTTGGCTACGTACAAGCGGGGTTGCCATCTTTGGGGCTGTGGTGTCGCCACAATTCCAGTGCCACACACATCAAAAATGGTTGTACAGATAGTATGCATAGGGTAGAGTACGGTCTAGGTGCCGTGGGCTCCGTAACCGCGGAAAAGTGCGGGGGGCAAGGGCCGGAAAACGGCGTTTGCGTCAGGTCTTTTCCGAAATGCTTCTTTGGCTTATATACGGGAAGGTGGGTATGCATGCGCGCGCGCGCGCGTCCGTGGTGTTTGTGTGTGCGGTTTTTTGTGCTTTGGGCGTGTGGAGGGGACCCTGCAGATTGCCCTGGTGCATGATATTGTAGGATATTATCATTTGATGGGTGTTGTAGGGGCCGTTTTTGCCTACACTGTACCATGTTTCTATGCCACAAACTTGGCTACGTACAAGCGGGGTTGCCATCTTTGGGGCTGTGGTGTCGCCACAATTCCAGTGCCACACACATCAAAAATGGTTGTACAGATAGTATGCATAGGGTAGAGTACGGTCTAGGTGCCGTGGGCTCCGTAACCGCGGAAAAGTGCGGGGGGCAAGGCCGGAAAACGGCGTTTGCGTCAGGTCTTTTCCGAAATGCTTCTTTGGCTTATATACGGGAAGGTGGGTATGCATGCGCGCGCGCGCGCGTCCGCTGGTGTTTGTGTGTGCGGTTTTTTGTCTTTGGGCGTGTGGAGGGGACCCTGCAGATTGCCCTGGTGCATGATATTGTAGGATATTATCATTTGATGGGTGTTGTAGGGGCCGTTTTTGCCTACACTGTACCATGTTTCTATGCCACAAACTTGGCTACGTACAAGCGGGGTTGCCATCTTTGGGGCTGTGGTGTCGCCACAATTCCAGTGCCACACACATCAAAAATGGTTGTACAGATAGTATGCATAGGGTAGAGTACGGTCTAGGTGCCGTGGGCTCCGTAACCGCGGAAAAGTGCGGGGGGCAAGGGCCGGAAAACGGCGTTTGCGTCAGGTCTTTTCCGAAATGCTTCTTTGGCTTATATACGGGAAGGTGGGTATGCATGCGCGCGCGCGCGCGTCCGCTGGTGTTTGTGTGTGCGGTTTTTTGTCTTTGGGCGTGTGGAGGGGACCCTGCAGATTGCCCTGGTGCATGATATTGTAGGATATTATCATTTGATGGGTGTTGTAGGGGCCGTTTTTGCCTACACTGTACCATGTTTCTATGCCACAAACTTGGCTACGTACAAGCGGGGTTGCCATCTTTGGGGCTGTGGTGTCGCCACAATTCCAGTGCCACACACATCAAAAATGGTTGTACAGATAGTATGCATAGGGTAGAGTACGGTCTAGGTGCCGTGGGCTCCGTAACCGCGGAAAAGTGCGGGGGGCAAGGGCCGGAAAACGGCGTTTGCGTCAGGTCTTTTCCGAAATGCTTCTTTGGCTTATATACGGGAAGGTGGGTATGCATGCGCGCGCGCGCGCGTCCGCTGGTGTTTGTGTGTGCGGTTTTTTGTCTTTGGGCGTGTGGAGGGGACCCTGCAGATTGCCCTGGTGCATGATATTGTAGGATATTATCATTTCGAGGGCTGACTGCTAGAAATCAGTAACTCGATTTTTTTCAATTTTGAGATTTTATACTCTTCTGATAGATTTGGACTCGCTCTTTCCGATGGCGATGTCAGATTTTCGTTTTTAGTAAAATTGATTGAGTTATTAATTTAAACCTAAATCAATTATCTTATATCCCTGGTTCTTTTGACAGCAAGAATTACTTAAGTAAAGTTCCAGACTTATAGCTCGCTTTGTTTTACCGGGCAACAGACAAGTCTGGGAGCTAAAAATACGTATCTTGCTATCATGACTTATAGCAGTGACAGAAAAGCACGCATTTGCCTGGCAGAGTACTGCTAGAACTCAGATTCTCAACTTACGGAGTTATAGCAAACAAGTTTTCTTAATGACTCATCTCTTCCCACTGGCCAAAACATAGCAAGTGCAAGATACCGACTTGTAGCAGGTAACGTCGGCGGTCTGCTAGTGTAAACTTGGTGTTGAGAGATGTGCATCTGGCACCTGTCCGGTTGGTACTATCAGCATTTCCAGCGTGGGAATGGCTCCTTAATTTGGTTCCCACTACTAGGGACGATTTTCTGGACACAGCAGTTTTCTTCCCGTTTTGCGATTTTCAGTTGAAGAAGCAACACACTTTCCCAGTTGGATTTTCCAGCCATTTTTCATCGCATTTATCTCAAAAGGTAATGATGTTTTATTTTTCTGTCACTGTCTCTGTCTCAGTTTCACTCTCTCTCTCTCCCTCTCTCTCTCGGAAGACGGATAGCCTCGTGGTCAGAACATTTCGCTGGCAATTTGACGACCCGGGTTCGAATCCGGTCGAGGAGATTTTTCTCCTGGAGTTAACATCAGTGCTGACTCCACTCTCCCCAAAAGTTTTTCGGATGAGACTTTAAACCAAGGCCCCGTGTGCGAACGCGCGCAGAACATCTTGCGCACATGTTAAATCCTGTTCCGCTTTTCGTAAGAGTAGGCCATCGTGTGCCGGTGGGAACAGATGATATTTACAAAACTGCATGAACACGGGGACTTCATGTAAAAAAAGCACATGAGTGCTTATTCCATTATCCTCGATATAAAAGAATAAGTCAAGTCAAGTCAAGTCAAGTCAAGTCAAGTCAAGTCTCTCTCTCTCTCTCTCTCTCTCTCTCTCTCTCTCTCTCTCTCTCTCTCTCAATAATCTTATCTTTGTGCATGTGTGTGTTCGTCTGTAATACAAGCGATGTTATATAAGTTACGCGCGCGCGCGTGTAAGTGTGTGTGTGTGTGTGTGTGTGTGTGTGTGTGTGTGTGTGTGTGTGTGTGTGTGTGTGTGTGTGTGTGTAATACAAGCGATGTTATATGTTACGCATGTGTGTGTGTGTGTGTGTGTGTGCGTGGAGAGAGAGAGAGGAGAGAGAGAGAGAGAGAGAGAGAGAGAGAGAGAGAGAGAGAGAGTGAGGAGAGAGAGGATGGAGAGAGAGGAGGAGAGAGTTTTATTGTTTAAGTAATAGAGATAGTTTTATTATTTAAGTAATATGTTCATTAGCTGATGCAACTGTGTTGTGTTTACAGCCGCGATGTCAATGGCGGAAGAAGCTGACTATCAGCGGAGGAGGCAGTGCTCCCCAGTGGGGACGAGGAGGAGGAGGACGAGCCGTTGTCTGCTCTCAGATGCAAATACAGGACTGATTGTTCAAGTGATGATGAGCCGCTTATTGATAAAGTGAAACAATCAGCTGACAATGCACTAGATGCAGCAAAACGTGCGAGCTTGGGAAGAGGCTAAAAAGCGTCAAAAAGAGACATTGGCCCACCAAACCTCACTTGACAACATCCCTGGATCAAATGGATACGTTCGCGTTCCGATCAAAGAGCTGACGGCAATTGCTTTTTTGAAGCTGCAGTGACACACGTCAAAGGCGCAACAGCGAGTGAACTACGGGCCAAGCTGTGTGATCTTCTCATGACAGAAAGGCAGCTGTTCATGCCTTTTCTGGGGGCTGAGGCGCGTGGCATGGACAACACTACCTACATTGATGCCATCGAGGATCTCGGACTGAAGGCAGATGGTCCACAAGCATTGCCGATCTCTTGCCATGGTCCTGGCAGAATGGAAAGGCTCTGAAGCTGTAAGGTAAAGAACATGTAGCTCAGTCAGAAAAAAAACATTCAGCAAAAGGAAATACGCTCTGTTGGACAGCACCAAATGCAGGTTTGATTGTAAAAAAAATTGAATAATGATGATCGTCAGGGCAATTTTCGACGTTTTCTATGCCTAGCCATCCTATGACAGACAAAAGCATTCTGTATGCTCAAATATTACTGAACAAGAGAGCAAGACCATACTCGGCAAGGACAAGTGTCCATTACCCAAGAAACGCAGCGTAGCCAGAGCCTTTCACTTCACCATCAATGGCAGCAGGATCAGGGTGTGCAGAAGCTTTTTCTTGCGACCCTGGATGTTGGAGAGGGCTATGTCAACCATGCCATGGCCAACAGCGACATGAGCACCTGTACAGGAGGTGACGGACGAGGAAAACACCCAGCTCACAACAGGACACAGACAGCCGCGGTGGAAGACGTACGAGAGCACATCCGATCCTTCCCCTGTGTTGAGAGTCACTACATCAGAAGGGACACCAGGAGATAGTACCTTGACCATGCTCTCACCGTCACCAAGATGTACCATATGTACAAGGAGAAATGCCAGGCTGAGGGAAACACTCCAGTGTCTTGTAAATACAGAGATGTATTCAATTCAGATTTCAACTTATCCTTCCACAAACCAAAGAAAATCAGTGCCTAGTGTGTGTGAACTATGCGGCAAAACTCAAAGAAAGGCGTAACAGAAGAGAGGAAAAGGAATACCAGAGGCACACCCAGATGAAACTAAGAGCAAGGAGGAGAAGGCAAAAGACAAGGAGCTGGCCAAACAAGATTCGTCAATCCATGTTGTTACCCTTGACCTTCAGGCTGTTCTACCAACCCCATGCGGCCTTGTGAGTCAATTGTACTACAAGCCCAAGCTCTTGTGTACAATTTCACGGTGTATTCTCTGGCAGATGGAAAGGCAACCTGCTATGTTTGGGATGAGACAAATGGAAAGGGGGCTCAGTGGAAATTGCCTCTTGCCTTCTTCTCTACTTCCAGTCACTTCCGTGTCAGTGAAAGAGGTTGTGCTCTATTCAGACTGCTGTGGAGGACAAAATCGAAATCAGTACTTAGCAGTAGCCATCCTGTATGCCCTCGAGCAAGCTCACACTATCACTTCAGTCACCCACAAGTACCTGGAGACCGGCATACGCAGATGGAATGTGTTTTATGCACAGCAATTGCTTTGCTCAAAAGCAACCCCTGTGTACACTCCCAGTGGCTGGGACATTATTTTCCGCATGGCGAGGCGGGGAAAACCCTACACTGTTGTCCCCATTCGTTCAGTCAGATCCTGACTTCAAGCACCTGGCAACAGGTCTCTGCAACACCAAGGTGGGACAGGCACAGCAAGGGGAGTGAGCTGGTTTAAGAGAAGGTGATCCACTTAGCAAAGGCCAAGACACCATGTTCTTCAAGTACGACTTTGATGACAGTGATTACCAAACCCCTCTGTCTTCAACCCCCCCAGCAAGGGGGGCAGCTATCTTGGGGCAGATCATCAAGCCTTGTTACCAGGGCAAGCGCCCATTTCAGAGGCCAAGAGCGAGAATGCTTTCCTGTGTTGCTTCAGGTGTCCATTCCGAGGAGCACCACCCCTTCTACAACAACCTGCCGACCTTGGCAGCCAGGTGGACCCGTCTGGAGGAGTGGATGTGAAGGACTGTGACAGAGGGAGGAGACAGACTGAATTGGCTGCGAGTCTGTTTTGGGAAGGGTGGGATGGGGAGGGGGGTGTGTGTGTGTTAGCAGTCGTTACTGTTTAACTGCAGAGAACATGATTGTCACAATCATTGTGCTGTCCCCAGAACTGAATTAGAGGACAATGATGATCCCAAAAAACATGTGCTGTGCTAGAAAGGGTTTCATTATTCATGAAAGGAAAGCTTGAAACTGTACACGTTTTGAATTGTGGAGATGGCATTTGTGACATCGGGAATACCGTTGTGGTTGTGGATTCCACTGTTGGAATAACTCTAATCTTGGATGGCATGTCTCAACAAAAAATATTTTTCGTCATGGCGAAAAAAAACAGTTGGTATGTACATTTTATGTCCTTTTTGTATTTGTACATAGTTTTAATTGCAATGTTTGATTGATCAATGTTTCTCCTCAGGGAAAGGCACTTACTTTTTTTTTAATTTTCTTGGTCTTCAAGTTAAGGAATTTTTAACTAAAAACATTAAGTAAAATTTATATTTTTATACTAAAAACCCCCAACCCATTTTTTTCAAAAGGGAAGGGTTTAAAAAATTTTAAAATTTTGATATGGGGTTTTTTCGGAGTAGTTGAAAGTCCCTTTTCCATTGGAAAAACCTGAGTTTTATTTTTTTGGGAAAGCTGATAGCTCCCGAATTGGACAGAATAAGGGGGAATGTGCGTGCTGGGAATTGCAATAAGTTGAGATTTAGCGCCCCTGAACCCCCCCTGTAATTACGGGGTGGGCTAGATCTCGTAACGTTGTTACTAACTTCTAGAGTACAAAGGGAAAGGGAACATGGGTCAAAATGAGAAAAATTGTTATTTCAGTTGGTATTAACTTACTAAAAAATGAGTAGGGGTCATTTTTCCTTTTAATTTTCATACCTTGCCATATGTTAACGTGAAAAAGTGAATTTCCAAAACATTCCCCCTCATAAAAACATAAAAAAAGGCTTAATTTTTTCCGGGTTTTTCCGAAAGTGCAAAAAAAAAGTTACGAAGTTTAGCAGTCGCCCCCATTTTTGGGGGTGTTGTAGGGGCCTTTTTTGCCTCATGACCTGTTTCTACCACAAATTGGTAGTACAAGCGGGGTTGCCATCTTTGGGGTGTGGTGTCGCCCCCAAATTAGTGCAAACATCAAAAATGGTTGTACGAAGTACATAGGGTAGAGTGGTCTAGGTGCCCCGGGTCCCTAACCGCGGAAAAGTGGGGGGGAAGGGCCGGAAAAAAGGGGTTTGCGTCAGGTCTTTTCCAAAAGTTCTTTGGCTTATTAGGGAAAAAGGGGTTGCTGCCGGCGCGCCGCCCCGGGGGTTTTGTGTGCGGTTTTTTGTCTTTGGGGGTGTGGAGGGGCCCGAGTTTTCCCCGGTGCATGTATTGTAGGATATTTCCCTTTTTTGGGTGTTTTAGGGGGTTTTTTCCTACCTTTCCTTTTTTATGCACAAACTTGGTAGTACAAGCGGGGTTGCCCCCCTTTGGGGCTGTGGGTGCCCTTCCTGCCCACACATCAAAAAGGTTTACGAAGTATGATAGGGTAGGACGGTTAGGTCCGGGGCCCGACCGCGGAAAATGCGGGGGGCAAGGGCCGGAAAAAGGGTTTGCGCAGGTTTTTCCCAAATGTTTTTTGGCTTTTTACGGGAAGGTGGGTGGGATGCGCCCGCGGGTGTGGTGTTTGTTTTGCGGTTTTTTTTTTCTTTGGGCGTTGGGGGGACCCCCAGATTGTGGTGATGATATTGTGGATTTTCATTTTATGGGTTTGTAGGGGCCCTTTTGCCCAATGTAATGTTTCTATGCCCAAACTTGGTCGTACAAACGGGGTTCCCTTTTGGGGGGGTGGGGGGCCACAATTCCGGCCAAAAAACCCTCAAAAAAGGTTTTAAGATAGATGCTGGGTTTTAAAACGGTCTAGGGCCCTGGGCTCCGTAAGCGGGGAAATGCGGGGGGAAGGGCCGGAAAAAGGGTTTTTCGTAGGGGGTTTTCCAAATGCTTTTTGGTTTATACGGGGAAGGTGGGATGTGGCGCGCGGCGCGTCCCCGGGGGTTTTTTGTGTGGGTTTTTGTCTTTGGGGTGTGGAGGGGACCCGGATTCCCCGGGGGATATTGAGGATATTACATTTGTGGGTGTTGTAGGGGCCCTTTTTTACCTGACCCTTTTTTTATGCCACAAATTTTTGGTGTAAAGCGGGGTTGCCCCCTTTTTGGGGTGTGGTGTCGCCCAATTCCCGGGACACACATCAAAAAGGTTTACAGATAGTATGCATAGGGTGAGTGGTCTAGGGGCCCCGGGTCCGTAACCCCCGGAAAAGTGCGGGGGGAAGGGCGGAAACGGCGTTTTTGGGAGGTCTTTTCAAAAGCTTTTTGGGTTTTTTCGGGGGTGGGTAGCATGCGCGCGCGCGCGCGTCCCCTGGGGTTTTTTTGTGGGGGTTTTTTTTTTTGGGCGTGTGGAGGGGGCCCTGCAGATTGCCCGGGATGATATTTAGGAAATTTCATTTGATGGGTGTTGTAGGGGGGCCCTTTTTGCCTACATGTACCTGTTTTTTATGCCACAAACTTGGTACGACAAGGGGGGGTTGCCTTTTGGGGTGGGTGTCGCCCCAATTCCGGCCACAAATCAAAAATGGTTGTACAGTGTATGCTAGGGTAGGTACGGCTAGGTGGTGGGCCCTAACCGGGAAAAGTGGGGGGGAAGGGCCGGAAAAACCCGGGTTTGCGTAGGTTTTTCCCCAAAGCTTCTTTGGTTATTTTCGGGAAGGGGGGGGAGGCCCGCGGCGGTGTGGGTTTGGGGGCGGTTTTTTTCTTTTTGGGGGTGTGGGGGGACCCCGAGATTCCTGGTGCATGATTTGTAGGATTTATCATTTG
>JASPKP010005508.1:0-2500 GCA_030674155.1 Stramonita haemastoma | reverse complement strand
TAGGCCTATCTGACACTGGGTCTCTAGGCCTGTCTGACACTGGGTCTCTAGGCCTGATCTGACACTGGGTCTCTAGGCCTGATCTGACACTGGGTCTCTAGGCCTGATCTGACACTGGGCTCTAGGCCTGAATCTGACACTGGGACTCTAGGCCTGATCTGACACTGGGTCTCTAGGCCTGATCTAACACTGGGTCTATAGGTCCCTGGGTCTCTCTTCACCTGACACTGTCCAGTGAGGTTTATGGTGAAGGGAGAAAGGAGATATCCCTAGTACCATGGACCCCCAGACAGAAAGAAGGACTGCGACAGTGGACTGTGGGAACCTGGGCACATGTAGGCACACTGGGTCAGCAGCAATCTGAGCGATCAAGCAGTGTGTCACAGTGTCACAGAGATCAAGGCAGTGTGTTACAGTGTCACGGAGATCAAGGCAGTTGTCACAGTGTCACAGAGATCACGGCAGTGTGTCATAGTGTCACAGAGATCAAGGCAGTGTGTCACAGTGTCACATAAATCAAGAGCAGTGTTCACAGTGTCACAGGGATCAAGGCAGTGGGTCACAGTGTCACAGAAATCAAGGCAGTGTGTCCAGAGATCCAGGCAAGTATGTCACTTTGTCACAGAGATCAAGGCAGTGTGTCACAGTGTCACAGAGATCAAGGCAGTGTGTCACAGTGTCACGGAGATCAAGGCAGTGTGTCACAGTGTCACAGGATCAAGGCAGATGTGTCAACAGGTCACAGAGATCAAGGCAGTGTGTCACAGTGTCACATAAATCAAGGCAGTGTGTCACAGAGATCAAGCGGTATGTCACTTTGTCACAGAGATCAAGGCAGTGTGTCACAGTGTCACAGAGATCAAGGCAGTGTGTCACAGTGTCACGGAGATCAAGGCAGTTGTTTCACAGTGTCACAGAGATCACGGCAGTGTGTCATAGTGTCACAGAGATCAAGGCTGTGTCACAGTGTCACATAAATCAAGGCAGTTTTTGTCACAGTGTCACAGAGATCAAGGCAGTGTGTCACAGTGTCACAGAAATCAAGGCATGTGTGTCACAGAGATCAAGGCAGTATGTCACTTTGTCACAGAGATTAAGGCAGTGTGTCACAGTGTCACAGTCAACAAGGCAGTGTGTCACAGTGAAGGCAGTCACAGAGGTGGGCAGAACATGTCCATGTGGAGACTTGAGCTGAGAAAGCTGACTTTCACTGTATTGCTTGTGAGACATGGGCCAGTGAAGAGATGGAAGAATAAAGTGTTCGGATTTGTATGTGTTGTGTGTGAGAGAGAGAGAGAGAGGGAGAGAGAGGGAGAGAGAGAGAGAGAGAGAGGGAGAGGAGAGAAGGAGAGAGAGAAGAGAGAGAGGGGAGAGAGAGAGGAGAGGGGGGAGGGGAGAGAGAAGGAGAGGGAGGGAAAAGAGAGAGGAGAGGGGAGAGAGAGAGAGAGGGGGGGGGAGAGAGAGAGAGAGAGAAAGAGAAGAAAATAGAGAGGGGAGGGAGGGGAGAGGAGAAAGGAGGGGGGGAGAAAAGAGAGAGGGGAAAAGAGAGAAGAGAGAGAGAGAGAAGAGAGGGAGGGAGGGAGGGGGGAGAGGAAGGAGGGAGGGAGAGGAGAGAGAGAAGAGAGGAGAGAGAGAGAGAGAGGGGGAGGGGGAGGGGAAGGAGGGAGGGGGGGAGGGGAGAGAGAGAGAGAGAGGAGAGAGAGAGAGGGGAGAAGAGAGATGGGGGAGAGAAGAGAGAGAGAGAGGGGAGAGAGAGAGAGAGAGACGGACAGGACAGAGACAGAGAAAACAGAGAGAGAGGGAGGGAGGGAGAGAGAGAGGAGGGAGAGAGAGAGAGGTTTGAGGAGAGAGAGGAGGGGAAAAAGGGAGAGAGAGAATAAGTGTTTGAAAACAATCAATTAATTAATAGTAGATCAATAAAGAAGAATAACAAATAAAAGGGGTGAAAAAAATAAATGAATGACTATTCTGTGTTTTGAAGGGTTCCATCTTATCATTCAATTTGTGTTTTTCTGTCCGGCCCGCCTTGTCCTGATTAGAGACTATCAAAGAAACAACAAATACAACCAAACCAAAACCAACAAAAAAAAAAACAAAACGAAAGAAAGAATTAAAAAAAACACAACTAAATTATAAGATATCAAAATAAAAAAACAATAATAACCACCCCCTCAAATTTAAAAAGAAACTAAAAAACATGTCGGTCCAATTATGATTTAATATATTACTGTGAAACGGAAGATGGAAAGATAGAAAGGAAATGAAAGAGAGAGAGAGAGAGAGAGGGGAGAGAGAGAGAGGGGAGAGGGGAGAGGAGAGAGAGAGAGAGAGAAGGAGGAGAGGAGAGGGGAGAGAGAGAAAGAAGAAAAGGGGAGGGAGGGAGGGGAGAGAGAAAGGGGGAGGGAGAGAGGAGAGAGAAGAGAGAGAGAGGGAAAAGGAGAGAGAGGAAGAGGAGGAGGAAGAGAGAAGAGAGAGAGGGAGGAGGGAGAAGAGAGAGGGA
>JASPKP010005507.1:10000-15767 GCA_030674155.1 Stramonita haemastoma | reverse complement strand
GAGAGGACAGAGACAGAGACAGAGAGAGAGACAGAGAGAGAGAGAGAGACAGAGAGAGAGAGAGGAGAGACAGAGACAGAGAGAGAAACAGAGAGAGAGAGAGACAGAGAGAGAGAGAGACAGAGAGAGAGAGAGAGACAGAGAGAGAGAGAGAGAGGACAGAGACAGAGAGAGAGAGACACAGAGAGAGAGAGACAGAGAGAGAGAGAGAGAACACAGAGAGAGAGAGACAGAGAGAGAGAGAGACAGAGAGAGAGACACACACAGAGAGAGAGAGACACAGAGAGAGAGAGACAGAGAGAGAGACAGAGAGAGACAGAGAGAGAGACAGAGAGAGAGAGACAGAGAGAGAGACAGAGAGAGAGAGAGGAGACAGAGAGAGAGACAGAGAGAGAGAGAGGACAGAGAGAGACAGAGGACAGAGAGAGAGAGAGAGACAGAGAGAGAGAGAGAGAGAGAGAGAGACAGACAGACAGACAGACAGACAGAGATATAGAGAGAGAAAGAGACAGACAGACAGACAGACAGACAGAGAAAGAAAGAGACAGACAGACAGACAGACAGACAGATAGAGACAGAGAAGGGACAATGACAATGTTTATTGTAGTAACCGGGACAGTGGGAAGGGGATTGAGCACAAAAATTCGTCATTGTTTGTCAAGAACAAAAATTAGCTGAAGAGAGAGAGAGGGAGAGAGAGGAGAGAGAGAGAGGAGAAGAGAGAGAGAGAGAGAGAGAGAGAGAGAGAGAGAGAAGAGAGAGAGAGGAGAGAGAGAGAGAGAGAGGACAGACAGACAGACAGACAGACAGACAGACAGACAGACAGACAGACAGACAGGACAGACAGACAGACAGACAGACAGACAGACAGACGGAGAACACCGAAACGTTAGATGCAATGTCATACCTGTGACGTCATGTAACGAAGATCTATTCCAGAGAGGAGAGAGAGGAGGGAGAGAGGGAGAGAGAGTGTCTGTGTGTCTGTGTGTGTGTGTGGAGAGAGAGAGAGAGAGAGAGAAGAGAGAGAGAGATGAGAGAGAGAGAGGAGTGAGAGGAGAGAGTGAGAGAGGAGAGAGAGAGAGAGAGAGAGAGAGAGGAGAGAGACGTGGCCTCTTTATGAGGGTATCATGTCATCTTGCTGAGGTTCATGCACATTAAATAAGGTGCCTTTGGAATGAACTACCTCTTCTTCTTCTTCTTTTCTTCTTCTTCTTCTTCTTCTTCTTCTTCTTCTTCTTCTTCTTCTTCTTCTTCATCTTCTTCTTCTTCTTCTTCATCTTCTTTTCTTCTTCTTCTTCTTCTTCTTCTTCTTCTTCTTCTTCTTCTTCTTCTTTCTTCTTCTTCTTCTTCTTCTTCTTCTTCTTCTTCTTTCTTCTTTTCCCCTTCTTCGCAATTCTTCTTCTTCGCAGTTCTTCTTCTTCTTCTTCTTCGCAATTCTTCGCAATTTTTCTTCTTCTTCTTCTTCTTCTTCTTCTTCTTCTTCTTCTTCTTCTTCTTTCTTCTTCTTCTTCTTCTTCTTCTTCTTCTTCGCAATTCTTCTTCTTCTTCGCAATTCTTCTTCTTCTTCGCAATTCTTCTTCTTCTTCTTCTTCTTCTTCTTCTTCTTCTTCTTCTTCTTCTTCTTCTTCTTCTTCTTCTTCTTCGCAAATCTCTGCAATTCTTCTTCTTCTTCTTCTTCTTCTTCTTCTTCTTCTTCTTCTTCTTCTTCTTCTTCTTCTTCGCAAATCTCCGTAATTCTTCGTCGCAATTCTGCTTCTCTCCCCTCTTCTCCTTTCCTCTTTCTCTTCTCCTCATCCATCTTTCTGTTCCTCTCTCCTCTTCCTCTCCCCCCCCCTCTTCCTCCCTCCCCCCTATCTTCTGTACATCTGTGGCTCATTCTCATTCTTTTTGGGTCAACTCCAATTTGAATGCAATCCATCCTGACTTGTTATCTTAAGCCTGAGAGAGAGAGAGAGAGAGGAGAGAGAGAGAGAGAGAGAGAGAGAGAGAGAGGAGAGAGGAGAGAGAGAGAGAGAGAGAGGAGAGAGAGGAGAGAGAGAGAGAGAGAGAGAGAGGAGAGAGAGAGAGTGATGATAACGTTGACAGCCGTGTTGTGTGTGTGTGTGTGTGTGTGTGTGTGTGTGTGTGTGTGTGTGTGTGTGTGTGTGTGTGTGTGTGTGTGTAATATAATGTATAAGGCAAACAGATCCATCAGGTGTCTTCCTTTCAGCTAACTTGAGGCAGCTAAGCTTAGACAGTGATCTTTTTTTTAATGCAGAAATAAAAAATATAAATATTTAGAGTGGGCGCTGGAGGTTGGGGGAGGGGGGGTTTGAGCGAGGATGATGATGGGGAATAGGAGGAGAAGGAGACTGTTAATGCCAGAATGGGCTTAAAGGTAAAGGTAAAGATGTCCCATAACCTATGAGGTCGTAGGGGAGCGAGGGCGTCAGAGACCTCAGCTTCTCTAGGGGCCAGCATATGAGGGCGGAGCCCATCTCCTCTCCCTCGCTGCTTTACCTTCCCTGACCCTACAGAGGGCAGGTACCCATTTACAGCTGGATGAACTGAGGGGGACTGTACTGAAGCCAAGGCGCGCAAACGGTCACCCATCCAACTGGTAACCATGCTTGATGCTGCTTAACATTGGCTGGGAGGAAGCTAGCGCTCTGACCACTGAGTTATCCTGTCCCCCGTGCCAGAATGGGATTGTGGAAATTACCACGATACTTTTCTTTTAAGCTGCTCAGTACAAATCACATTCTATCCCCGAAGTCGGAATGCAGCTACCTTGATGGTGGGTAAAAACCTGCTGCACTGCAAAAATCTCACCATTGGTGAACTTTGGAGCTCCAGCCAAGGAACAGAGGAAACAATTCCATTGAAGTTTGGAAGCTATTTATAACCGTGTGTGTTGTACGTAGGCTTGTTGGTTGGTTGGTTGGTTGGTTTGGTTGGTTGATTGGTTGATTGGTTGGTTGGTTGGTTCGTTGATTGGTTGGTTGGTTGGTTACCAGAAAGAGAATGAAAACTCCACACTGAGGTGAAGCCTATTGTATAGTTTTATCGTCTTACGATTATTCTACTTCATAACAGAAGAAAGACACTGTAAATGAAACAAAAAAGAAATAATACATCAGCTGACATAACGATTAATGTGGAAAAAAGATACCAGACTGCAAAAAAAATGATGAGGTAGCTTATAATTATCATCAATCAGACTAAAACATAAATAATAATAGTTTTAAAAAAATATTAATACAAGATGGATGAATTGCGAACCCCAAGACTATACTGGAAGCTGACGTATTATGAACACAAAGGACCTCCAAAAAATTTTTGCTTTGTTTTGTTCGTGTTCGGTTGGGTTTTTTTCCTTTTGTTTTTTGTTGGGATGGGTTTTCTGTTTGTTTATTTTGGGGTTGTTTGTGTGTTGTTGTTTTTGTTGTTTGGGGGGGTTGTTGGTTTGGGTTTGTTTTTTGGGTTTTTTGTTTGTTTGTTATTTTTTTTGGGGGGGGTTCCATGTTATAAATCAACATTGTTAAGAAAAATGTGAAAAATATTGAAACAGGCTACTAAGTAAAACAAAGTAGCGATGAATTACCTGTAAAAGAAGAGTACATGTTCACATCATTTTTTTTTTTTAAACTGAAACTAAAATAACTGTTTCGTGTACCAAAAAAGAGAAGATTACAAAAAAATAATTTAATAGTCATGTCATTTTTAATTGTGGACATTTAAAAGCACTTTTACCTGCTGTACCTAGTTTGTCACTGGATCAGATTTTGTCTGAACCTTCGTTGCTGTTGGACATTGTGTTAGTGTTGAAAAGAAGTCCAATAATCCAGTTTTTGTAGTATGTTAGGGTTAGTTTTTATTTCAGCACTGTTAAATGACATTTTTCAGTTTATTGTTTACTTTTTCTTGTCAGATTTTTGTTTTGGTCTAAAATCACTAAATTATGTGAATAGACGTTAAACTGAAAATACATACAAAAGGAACAATAAGCAACCTCAACATTAAAAAAAAACAGATTATTTAAAAAAAAGAAAAAAAGTGTACAAGTGATGACCTCTATATTCTAAAGTGTATGTCACCCCAACCGCACGGTGACATACACAGGTTAACGAAAGTAACCTGACTGTTCTATTGTTCGTTGTTGTGGAAAGACCTGGCGATTGACGCTTCATTGTAAAGGAAAAAGGTCACGCACAGGAAAGTGATTCTCTGATGGGGGGTTCACCCTCCTCCGGTGTCACGGGATGAACTTCACCCCCCCTTGTTTATTTTGTACCTCAGGTTTAAAATTGTGCGTTTTAACTTCTGGCGAACTAACGTTATAGCTGAGGGAATAGAACGGGGTTTTTGTAGTTGTTTGGTTTTTGTTTTTGTTTGTTTTTGTTGTTGTTTGTAGGATTGTCTCTTCCTCGGCTAGAGTTCTAAGGTTCAACGATGGTGAGATTTTATTTTTGCGTATGTGACCATTTTTGCCCACAATTAAGGTAGCCACATTCTGACTTTGTGGATGATATCTAAACTTGATACTTGTATGAACGCAGTGTTTATTATATTATTGTTTTTAACTGTGTTATTTGTTCACACACACACACATACACACACACTCACACACACACACACACACACACACACACACACACACACACACACACACACACACACACACACACACACACACACACACAAGGATAAACAAAGACTGACTTCAATGGATATAGAATGAAATTCAATACGAGGTGTATGAGGAATAAACTTTACTGTATGCCAGGTCAAAAATACTTGAACCCTACCCATGAAGATCAGTTACAAACTATAATGTACTGACTGACTTTGAGATCTCAAAGCAGAAAAAAAAAGGGATCGACAGCGTGGAGTGTGGTTACCAGTTGGACGGGTGATCGTTTATGCGCCTTGGCTTCCCCAGTTCACCCAGCTGTAAATGGGTACCTGCCTCTTTAGGGTCAGGGAAGGTAAATCAGCGAGGGAGAGGAGATGGGCTCCGCCCTCGATATGCTGGCCCCTAGAGAAGCTGAGGTCTCTGATGCCTCGCTCTCCTACGACCGCCTAGGTTATGGGACACCTTTACCTTTACCTTTTATTCTGAAATCCTGAGAGGTCATAGGTGAACAATATGATCTTCACCCAATGGATGGATCGCCAAGGAGATGGTGTCCTGGTTAACGTGTGCTCAAAACGTTCTGTAAATGTTTTAACACTCAAATTCTCGACGGGATAGCTCAGTAGTCAGAGTCCTCGCTTTTCCCCAGCCAAGGTGAAGCGGCATCCAGTGTGGTTTCCAATTGGATGGGTGACCGGTGGCTTCAGTACAGTCTCCCAGTTCACCCAGCTGTTAATGGGTACCTTTCCTCTATAGGGTCAGGGAAGGTAAAGCAGCGAGGGAGAGGAGATGGACGCCGCCCTCAATATGCTGGCCCCTAGAGAAGCTGAGGTCTCTGATGCTTCGGTCCTCTACGACCACATAGGTTATGAGAACACCTTTACCTTTTACCTCGACCTGTTATAACCTCGCCCAAAGGAATTTCCATGAAACAAGTTGACCATACCGAGTACTACAGAATACTACAATATTGAGCGGAGTCTTTCTGTTTGTTCAAAGAGAGTTTTTCATACTTTAAAGTAAGCCTGGGTGTGGATGTTTAGCTTAGCATTGTAGTAACCATTATTTTTTTACGAGTTTTTTTTAAGAACAGATAAATTAAAAGATAATGAAATTCTTCTCCCTTATTTTATTTTATCCATTTCCTGT
>JASPKP010005506.1:0-5000 GCA_030674155.1 Stramonita haemastoma | reverse complement strand
GAAGTGGAGTAGTGTTAAAAAGAGGGTAAAGAAAAGAAAAAAAAACCACCCCAAAAGAAAATGGCTTAATGGGCGGGGGAAAATTAATAGGTACGATTTTTTTTCGGAAAAAATTTTTTTTTCCGAGCAAAAGGGGTCAATTTGGAAAGGGGTTTTAAAAGCGTAATTTATTTTGCTTTGTTTGTTGGGGGGGTTAAAAAAAATTTTGTGTTTTAAAGGGCCTTTAATTTTAAATTCATTATTTTAGATAAAAAAATTGGTTTTCTTTTTTTGCAAATTTTTTTTGATTCCCCCTTTTTTTCCCCAACTTTTTGCAATCTTCTGGCAAAATTTTTTGCAAAATTTTTAGGTTTTTTTTTTTCTTTACCTTTTTTCTTTTTTTTTTTCCCCTTTTTAATTTTTTTTTTTTTCCCTTTTTTTTTCCTTTTTTTTTTTCTTCTTTTTCCCCTTTTATTTTTCCCTTTTTTTTTTTCTCTTTTTCTCCTCTTTTTTTCTCCTTCCCCCCCCCCTTTTTTCCCCTCTCTCTCTCCTCTCCCCCTTTTTTTTTTCCTTTTCCTTTTTTTAGTGAATTTTATTTCATAATATATCTTTTGTTTTTTTTTTGCATTGTCTTTTGCTTGCATTTGTGTGGCGCCTTTTAAAAACGAAAACCCTTTTTTGTTTTTTTTATTTTTGGAATCTTAGTTTTCTTGGAAATTTTGTTTTTTTACTTGTTTGATTTTTGTTTCGGTAAAAAAAAAAAACCCAAAAAACAAACCCATGTGGGCTTTTTTCTGGTGTGCAAAAACCTTTTAAAAAAACCCCGAAAAAAAAAAACAAAAATAAAATCGGGGGAAAAATTTATATTTATTTTTTAAAAGCATCAAATATCCCAAAAAACTAAACCAACCCAAAAACAAAAAAAAACAGCAAAAAAAAACAGCATGAAAAAAATTTCTTTAAGAAAATTCATGGTTTTAAAATAAAAAAAAAAACTTCAAATCATTCACCAAAATAGAAAAATAATAAGCAAACGCGCAAATCAATTTTCGTCATTACAAACCCAACCAAATGATCCCACGAAATTTTTAGCTCAAAAATTTTCGTTATGAAAAGGTTTTGAGCAATTGGGCGTTTGGGTGGCTCGATAAAAAATTTATGAAAAAGGGTTGGGAGATTCCCGTAATTCTGTCACCCAAATTTGGCAAATGACCGGATTAAACCCAGGTTCTCAATTTAGGTAACTTTTCATAGATTTGCTTAAAAAAAACCAGTTTTTATGTTTCCCTTATCATGCTGCATAATTTTTTAAATGACAAATAAGGTTTTTTAAATGATTGGTTTCTCCTCATAAAAGGGGGCTTTTGGGGCCCGCCCTTCATTAAGTTCTAGAGTTCAGAGTTCAAACTCTTTCTTATTTCTCTGTCTCTGTCTGTCCTGCCCTCTCTTTTCTCTCTGTCTCCTTTGAAATTCTCTGTCTCTCTGCCCCGTCTGTCTCTGCCCCTCTCTGCCCTTTTTTGTCTCTCTCTCTGTCTGCCCTGTCTCCCTCTCTTGTCTCTCTCTTCTCTCCCCCCTTGGTCTCTCTCTGTCTGCCCTCTTTCTGTTTTTGTCTGTCTGTCGCCCTCCTCTTTTCCCGGGGTCTGTTGTCTGTTCGCGCCTCTGTCCCTTTTTAATGTTGTTTCTGTCTGTCTGTCTGTCTGTTTTCTGTCGGGATTTTCTGTTTTTTTTTTACCCCCTTCCCCCAATTTATTTTTCCCCTGGCCCTTCTTCTGTTTTCCCCCCTTTCCCCCCTTTTTCCCCTTTTTTCCCCCCTCTCTCTTTTTAATCCCCCCTCTCCCCCCTCTCTCTTTTAATTTTTCCTTTTTTCCCCCCCCCCTTCCTCCCCCCCCCCCTCTCCCCTCTCTCTTTTTACTTTTCCCCCTTCCCCTCTCCCCCCACCCTCCCCCTCTCTTTTCTCTCTCTCCCCTCTTTATCTTTTAAAAAAGGGGTATTCCCCAAAAGTAAAACACATTTTTTACTTTTTTAAGAAGCATTTTTCAAAAGAAATTTTCCCAAAAAAAAAAAAATTTAAATATGTTCTTTGGTAGTTTTTGGAAAAGGCCTTTGACTCCATTTCAAAAAATTTTTATGGCCTGTATTGCGGGAAAAATTTGGGAAAAGGGTTTAATTTAAATTTTGGTGTGTTAAGAGATGAAAAGAGGGGTTTTAAAAAAGCAAGAATAAAATTTGGGGTTTTCCAAATTTGCCCGATTTTGGGGAATTTGTAAAAAAAGGGGTTTGAAAAAAAGGTGATGTATGAATTTTTCCTATTTTATTTTCGTCATTTGTCAATGACTTGGAAAAAAATTTATTGAAATGGAAAAGGGTTGTTTCTTTTTGATTTAAAATTGTTTTTTTAATGGTTTTTTGCTGATGAAAAATTGTTTTGCTGTCCTTTTTCCCTTTTGGTTGAACTACAAAGGAAATTTGGGAAATATTTTTTTTATAAAAAGCCTGCACAAAAATTGGGAATTAAAAGTGAATATGGAAAAACAAAATAATTTTTTTTTTCGAAAAGGGGGGGCCCCCCCTTTCTAAGCTTGAAAAATTTGGACTTAGGGAACAAAAGGGAATCAATATTTTTAAAACCCTTAAATATACCAGGAATTATTTTTTTCAACTAGGCTTAGTTTCTTTTAGCATGTCAGGTTTTGGGTTTAAACAGGGGGAAAGGGAAAGCTGTTTTTGAAAATACTTCGTCCCTTTTAAATAAAACGGTTTGCAGTTTTTTTTGGTATTTTTGAAAAAGCGTTTGTTTAAAAAGGGTTTGCAGTTTTTTTGGGCAGTATGGTGCAAAAATTTTGGGTTTCCCGAGAAAAAGTGATGTGTTTAAAAAATTTCACTTTTTGCAAGGGAAACTTTTTTGAATGTAATATTTAAGAACCCCCAAAATGACTTTTAAATGGTGAACTTGGTGGGTTCCCCAATATATTTGAATTCAAAAAGTAAAATGTACATTTTTATTTGGTTAAAAATTGACTAAAAAGGGAATTGTAGGGGTTCCCGAAAAAAATTTTATAAAATTTTGTATAAAATTTGGAAAAAAAATGGAAAAAAAAAATTTGGGCTCAGGAATATGAGAAGTTTTGTACAAAAAAGGTTTTTCCAAAAGTCTGGGAAAACCCCGGAGTAGAAAACATTAGACATTTTAAAAAAAGTTTAAACAAAGTTTTCTTAGTATGCAGGTGGCAGGAAGGGCATGTTCACTTAGAGGAATATTTCCAGAGATTTGCGAGTAAGAATTTTTAAAAGCAAATAAAAAAGTTGAAATGTACTTTAAATTTACAATAAATTTGTTATGTAAAGAGTGAAATTAAACAAAACTTTAGTTTAAAAGGTTTTTTCAGATTTTGCATGCAATGGGTTTTAGATCTAAAAAGGGGAGAACGATAAGTGCCAGGGGTTTTTTTTTTTTTCCATAGTTTTGAAGAAAAAAAAAAAATTTCATGTTTTTTCGCCCTGTTCTGCATTTTTTTAGAAATAAATTTAAAATTTCAACCTAAATCTTTTTAATAATCCATGTCCCCCTTAGATTTAATTTTTTACTTATGGCATCACAAAAGGGGGATAAACAATATAATCAAACTTTGTTTATTTTTAAAAAAGGCTTTGGGGCACTGAAAATTTTTAAAAAACTTAATTTTCGAATGTAATGCTTTTTGATTATTTTTTATGAAAGGACGTCTGTTTAGTTGCATGTTTATACGTATTTTTTCCAATTTAAAATATTTTTTTGATATTATTTGCCCCCCATGGGAAAGGGGGTTTTGGGCCCCTTATCTGAAAAAACTTTTTATATTCGTATTTTTATTCGTATTCGTATTCCTCTCTCTAAACCTCCTCTCTCTCTCTCTCTCTACTCTCTCCCCCCTCTCTCTCCCCTCCCCCTTCTCTTTTCCCCTCCCCTCTCCCCCTCTCTCTCTCTCCCCCTCTCCCCTCTCTCTTTCTGTCTGTAGTCTGTCTGTCGTCTGTCTGTTGTCTGCCCGGTCTGTTTCTGTCTGTCTGTCCCCCCCTCCCCTACCTCCCCCCTCCTCTCCTCTCTCTCTTTCCCCTCTTCCCCCCCCCCCCCTCTCTCTCTCTCTTTTCTCCCCCCCTTCTCGGCTCTTTTGTTCTCGTTGCCCAGAGTGGCTTTTTTCCCCCAATCATAGCTAAAACTCAATTGGTCAGACCCCGGGCAATGTTATGAAAAACCCAATCTCACCTGTCTCCTTCCCGGGCCCTTCCGGAATTCTTTGATGTAGCCCCCTGCTTTCCAAAAACCCACCGACATGATCCCCCCATTTCCATTTGCTCCGTTTGGTCTTTCCCCGGGCCCCCCTGGCTATTGTTTTTCGGGGAGGGGGGTTGGGGGCACAGGGTTCCGTAAATGTAGCTCTTTTTTTAAAAATAGTTTTAGCTGGTTTTATTATTTTTTATTGTTATCAGATTTACTTCGGGGGTAGATAGGTATTGTTCAAGTTTGATTTTATTATTTTTTGTTATTATCGAATATACATAAAGGAAAAGTTATTTTTAATTTTTTTGGGCTGTTTATTATCCCATAAAATTTACATCAGGTTTGTTTTGTAGTTTAGCGGGGTTATTTTTTTTTATTATCGAATTTACATCGGGAAATATTTTTTTAAAAGGTTACGGGTTTAGTTAGTTTTGGCTTGTTTGCCTGTTTTTTTTTGTTTTTTTTCCCTTTTTTTTTCCCGGGTTGGGGCCCCTGTTTTTTTTTTTGGGCTGTCTCTCTATCTTTGTGCCCTTGTCTGGGTCTTCGTCGGTGCCCTTTGTCTGTGTTTTTGGCTCGTTTGCCCTCCTCTCTGTCTCTTTCCGTCTCTCTCTGTCTCGTTTTTTCCCCCCCTTCTCTGTCTGTCTTTGTCTGTCTGTATGAATCTCTGTCTGTCTGCCTTTTCTGCCCTATTGTCTGTTTTGGTTTTGTCTCTGTCTCATCTTGTCTCCCCTCATCTTCCCTTCGTGGGGTTTGGGAAATCCCCCAC
>JASPKP010005505.1:7500-15769 GCA_030674155.1 Stramonita haemastoma | reverse complement strand
GTTACTTGTTATGCGACATGGAAAGACTCCCGATCCATGGCAGCGAACAGCCCGATCTCGGAAAGTCGTATGGACGAAGTTGTACCTCTTATGTCCAGATTGAAAGACAGACTTTGTAAGTACTAAACATTTCTTAGGAAATTGAATAAGGTTCTTGATTTGAACGGTATTTCTCCGTTTTTGACGACAAAATAAAGAAATGCGTGGCCCATCGGCTCCAGGATTACCAGTGCAACACTTGTGCAACGTGGCTTTTATCTCAGCTATGATTTTTTAAATAGATCTAGAACAAAACTGTTGGTATGGGTCGGTCTAAATGTTTGTAAGAATTGCAGGTCTTTTTTTTCGAAGTTTATTTAAAGAATATTGTTGAAGTAATCGATTTTGTACTCGCACCTGGCTCAGAAATCAAAAGCGGAAGTTCGTTACCAAGACTTTGTGATCCGGTCGACTTCTAGTTTGCCATTCATGATCGCAAAATTATCAGCCCCACACAGGCTTTCACATATATTCATAGACAAAACACCCTTAAATCACAAAAAAGATAAGTCCCTTTTCCCGGAAAAAGTGGATATTATTTTCAAATTAAGTACTAACAGATCTATACAGTTCAGACACAAGTGTGTGTGTGCGTGTATATGGCTCTGTAAGTGTGTGTGTACGTGTGTGTGTGTGTGAGCGTTCGCGTGTGTGTGCGTGTTTGTGTTTGCGCACGCGCATGCACGCCGTGCCTACATGTGTGTGTGTGTGTGCGCACGCGTGTGCGTGCACGTGTGATTATTATCTTTTTTTATTTCCAGGATAATGGAATAAGCACTTGTGCTTTTTTTTTTTTTTTGCTTTTTCTTTTACATCCAGTGTCGTGGGTATGCAGTATGTGCGTGCATGCGTGCGTGCAGGCATGAGTGCGTGCATGTGTGCGCGCGCACACGTGTGTGTGTGTGTGTGTGTGTGTGTGTGTGTGTGTGTGTGTGTGTGTGTGTGTGTGTGTGTGTGTGTGTGAGGGGTGTTGGTGTCAGTAGGTATGCGAACTTCTGCAGGTGCATACATGTGTGTGTGATGATGCTCAGAGGGGAAATTCTGAATACAGCAGTCTGACTTGAAGCTGTTTGCATGCTACTCCCGATCCAGAGGGTGGGCCTATTACTGAATAAGTAGTAGTAGTAGTAGTAGTAGTAGTAGTAGTAGTAGTAGTAGTAGTAGTAGTAGTAGCAGTAGTAGTAGTAGGCACCCATGAGTCTCGAAGACTAGAGTTGCTCTCTAGTCTTTAGAGGCAAAGCCTGGGTAAGTAAGTATGGAGGGCAAACTGTTACCCATGCAGCAGACCCTCTGTTCTGCCTCAGTTCGTCCCAACAGCACGGTTTGTCCTAATTTACCACGTTGCAATTACGATGAACTGCGTTGAGCCTCCCCCCCCCCCCCCCCCCCCCCCATCGCCCCACGCACCCCCCCCCCCCCCCCCCCCCCCCCCACACACACACACACACACCCACCATTGAAAAACATTCGCACAGAAGCCCACGCATTTTTACGACATAAACCAAGTTGTTATAACATTGTGTTATAAGACAAATATCAATTAGAATTAGTACTCTATTCCATTAAGATATTGAACACAGTTTTACAACACACATACGCGCACGCACACGCACGCACGCACGCACACACACACACACACACACACACACACACACACACACACACGCGCGCGCCCGCACACACGCGCCCGCACACACACACAAAGTTCGCTCACAAGGGCAGGCACTTTTATGAAATAAACCAAATTGTTATAACACATTTTATGATAAGACAAATATCAATTGAATTGGTACTCTATTCCATTACATTTAGATATTGAACACAGTCTTACAAAACATGTGCCTGCACACACACGAACGCGCGCACGCAGTTTCGGAGCCGTTGTGACATAATTAGAACTGATTTAAAGATAGCCGAAAACATGGTTAACAGAAAGTGCATATAGCGTGGGTAAGGCAATTTTGGTCAAATTTCAGTCACAAAACCACACAGAGCTGGTCTTGAACACGGCAGGAAAACTCAAACTGGAATAAAAATATTAATATCAAAGAAGGCTTTCCTCCCGAAGAAGCAGGAGAAAAAAACATGCAGCCTCTTCTCTGCTCCATCCCTGCGGCTGACGGTAGGAAGGCTTTCTGCAGTGTGGACAAAGTGGTGTGTGAAGACAATCTGTACGTTCAACATTCAGTCAGTCCATCAACAACATAAGGTAAAGGTGTCCCATAATCTGTGTGGTCGTTGGGGAGCGAGGCGTCAGAGACCTAAGGTTCTCTAGGGGCCAGCATATTGAGGGCGGCGCCCATCTCCTCTCCCTGGCTGCTTTACCTTCCCTGACCCTAAAGAGGGCAGGTACCCATTTACAGCTGGAGGAACTGTATTGTAGCCAAGACGCCCAAACGGTCACCCATCCAATTGGCAACCACGCTCGAGGCTGCTTAACCTTGGCCAGGGAAAGCGAGCGCTCTGACCACTGAGCTATCCCGAGATGATGAAAACAGCCGCGTGTGCTGCTTGACGAACAATTTCTCCGTGAACCGGAATCCGACAGGGAGATCGGCAGGAGAGAAAGTGTCTCGCGCTGTTTCGGGCTCTTCCTCTTGACAGCTTGTTATGACAACATACAAGGAGGAAACCGCAGTTTGGGGCTGCAACCATGCTAGCTGGGGAAAGAAGTCGGCAAGCAACCAGAAGAGACAGGACCCTTAGTTCAGCAGACTACCTGTGGGCCCACTCCAGCCCAACCAGCAGGGCTATACTATGCAGGAGTCACACTCAGTGGTTCCTCCGTGGTCATTAATGGACGCCAAACGCAAGGGTTTGACAGAGGGAGAATGCCACTATCTAAATTCCAATTTTCTTTCATTTCTGGTTATTTATGTTTGGCATGGCATTTGTTTTATTTTGCATATCCAGCTTAGGTAATAGTTTTCTCCTCTTTTTTGTTCTCTCTCTCTCTCTCTCTTCTCTCTCTCTCTCTCTCTCTCTCTCTCTCTCTCTCTCTCTCTCTCTCTCTCTCTCTCTCTCTCTCTAAGTTTACTTGAAGTTATTGGTTTTGATTAATGATAGTCCCTCCTTAGAGCAAGGGCCAGACGAAAAAAAAGTATGGGTTTTTCCCTCCCCCAGGTAAACCAATGGTCAGAGTTTGGGTATGCCACCCCCCCCCCCCCCCCCCAAAAAAAAAACAAAACAAAAAAAAACAAAAAAAAACCAACAAAAAACAACAACAACAAAATAACAACAAAAAACACACAAAATCTGTAGAACAGTGTGATATTATATATTTATTTATTCTTTTACATGAGGATAATGGAATAAGCACTCATGTGCTTTATTTTTTTTACATCCAATCCGGTGTTTATGACGTTTTCTAAATCTTGCCATCTGTTCCCACCAGCACACGATGGCCTACTCTTACGAAAAGCGGAACAGGATTTAACGTGTGCACAAAATGTTCTGAATGCCTTCGCAGAAAGCCTACATTTGTTAGAAACAGCCTTCATTCAAACTGAGGTAGTCTGCTAGATCTCTCTCTATGCTCTACACCTGGCAATTTGACCACCCGGGTTCCAGTCTGAGGAGATTTTTCTCCTGGAGTTAACATCAATGCTGACTCCACTCTCCCCAAAGTCCTCCCGATGAGACTTTAAACCGAGGCCCCGTGTTGGAACGCACGCAGAACATCTTGCGAACACGTTAAATCCTGTTCCGCTTTTCGTAAGAGAAGGAAAGAATAAATAAATAAATAAATAACACTACTGTGTCTGTCCCAAGATGGAAGGCAAGCTGCTTGGCGCACTGCTCACTGCTACAGAAACAAGCCGCCTTGACCTGACCTTCAGCACGTGCAGAGCATGCATTGCACGGTTTCATTATCAATGCTCGGGTGATTTCTAGGCGGCTTGAACAAACAGCCCGTATTTTTCCTATTGGGAAGGGAGGGTTGGTGTAGGGCTGGAGTCTTGCTATGTGTGTCGGTGGTAATAATAATTATAGGCCTAGTAGTATGAACACCTTCGGCACAGCAAAACCAAAATTTGATAAAGGCTCGGCCAGTTTACAGTTTAGCCTGGCCTGCAGTAGCAGTGACAGAATGAACGTTCTTTTAAGGTAGCTGCATTCTGACTTCAGGAATACTGTATGTCAATTCCTTCACCCTTGGAAAAAAAGATTATCAATTAATCTATCTCTCTCTCTCTCTCCCCCTAACTCCCCCCCCCCTCTCTCTCTCTCTCTCTCTCCCCAATCCAATGATGTTGCTTAGAGTCTTACTGACTGCAACTGCACAGGCCGTTATGGGGGCTGTCACATCGTCATACTTTAAAACTCACATTAAAACTCCAATCCAATCCAATCCAATTATGTTGCTTATAGCCCCTGACCACTCAGGCCATATCAGGGCTATCACCTCGTTACATTTTAAAACTCGTATTAAAAGTGTGCGACCATGTACAGTTTAAAAGGGGTATAAAACCAACTCAACTGTCCTTGCTTGTATCGACGCCCTGGCCAACCATAAGGGTCAGCCCAGGATGCCCCCCGTTGTGAGAAAACCCACATTGATCACACTTAAAACGAGATAAAACCAAAACCAGATTCCTTAAAACAACCTTGTCCTTAGAGAACAACCATACCACTTTCGCTCATATTAGACGGAAAAAGCCCGATTCTCTCAGGAAGTTAAAAATGGTGTCCGGTGGAACGTCCTGAAAGAGGATCTTTAGGGAGTCCGCGGTAAAATGCTTGTACCTAATATCCCGAACATTCCACACGCCAGGAGCAGATGTGTGATGGTTATCCGCACATCACAAGTCAGCACCATGGGGTTCCCTCGCCTTTATTTATTTATTTATTTTTATTTATTTATTCTTTTATATCGAGGATAACAGAATAAGCAATCACGTGCTTTTTTTTCATCCGGTCCCGTGTGTATGCAGTTTTTGTAAATATTGTCATCTGTTCCCACCGGCACACGATGGCCTACTCTTACGAAAAGCGGAGCAGGATTTAAGGTGTGGCAAGATGTTCTGCGTTCACACAGGGCCTCGGTTTTAAAGTCTCAGCAAATGAGTGATATGAGAATGACGGGTGTGTATCCTGGTGAGAACTGTTGCCTCCCGTTGGTTTTTGACACACAAAGGGAAAACTTCTTTCAGGTTGGGACAGATCTGAAAAAGTTTGTTGTCTGTCTGAGCGTTCCACTCCTCCTGCCAGAGGGAGTGCGCGTATTGTTCGCTTCTAGGTTTCAGATCTGTGAAGGGCACCGTGGACCCAGAAACCTCCTGCTCCGTGGCACACCTGGAGAGTTGGTCAACATTTTCGTTGCCCCTAATGCCCACGTGCCCGGGATCCACACCAAAACCACATCACAACCGTCCTGTCTCAAGGAAGTATACAGTTCGTAGATCTAGAACTCCTGAAGCTTATGGTGGTTTATGTTCCTACAAGCGATAACCTCCAGAGCAGAGAGAGAATCCGCACAGTCCAAGAAGTCTTTCTTTCATGATCACCAGATCAGTTGCAGGGACAAGACAAGAGTGCTCATGTACACGAGGCATCCAAAGGCAGGTGCTCAGAAAGCGACGATTCCTTGATGGTGGGACAATAGGCGGTGCAGGCCACCCCCTCCTCTGACTTGGACCTGTGAAAATCCTGGTGTAAGACGGATAAGACATACAGAGTTCTCGGAAAAAGACCCAGTACGCCGTGGAGCTGGTGACATCTTTCCTATGAGCGTCAAGATCGAAACAGACAGCCGGGGTTTCCACCATCCACAGAGGCATCTCGGGGAACTTGGGAAGGTCACATGACACCCAATCAATACCCACCTCCTGGAGATGAGAAAGGATCCGAATACCCAGAGGCGGAGTGGCAAAGGGCGATTTCTCAAACTTGGGGGGTTGAGAACACAATCGTAAGCCAGGTTGTTATACTCCGAATAGAGATTAATGTAGTAATTGAGCGTCAGTTTCAGACGCGGGTTTGCCAGAGAGGGCTTTCCCACTTCCGCGTACAGACAGTACACCGGCGTCGTTCGGAACGCTCCGAGACAGATCCGCAGCCCCTGGTGGTGGATGGGGTCCAGATCTTTCAGGCAGGAAGCCTCGCCAAGCCGTACACCTGACACCCGTAGTCCAGTTTGGAGCCACCAGCGCCCTGTAGGCGTGCAACAGTGTTCTCCTATCGGCTCCTTAATCAGTATGGGCGATCACCCGCAGGAGGTTCAGGGCTCTCTGACAGGACGTTCTCAGGTATTGGATATGTCTTCTGAAATTCAGTCTCTGGTCGACCACAATCCCCAAGAATGTGACCTCCGCCATCACCGTGAGAGAGAGAGAGAGAGAGAGAGAGAGAGAGGAGAGAGAGAGAGAGAGAGAGAGAGAGAGAGAGAGAGGAGAGAGAGAGAGAGAGAGAGAGGAGAGAGAGAGAGAGAGAAAGAGAGGGGATAGTCAGAACATTGCGCTTGCAATTTGACGACCCCAGTTCGATTCCCGTTGGAGGGGATTTTTCCCTGTAGTTAACATCAGTGCCGACTCCACTCTCCCCAAAAGTCTTTCGGATGAGACTGTAAACCTACGCCCCCTGTACGACAGCACGCAGAACATCTTGCGCACACGTTAAATCCTGTTCCGCTTTTCGTAAGTATAGGCCATTGTGTGCCGGTGGGAATAGATGACAAGATTGACTAAACTGCATACACAGGGGGACTGGATGAAAAAAAGCACATGAATGCTTATTCCATTATCCTCGATAGAAAAGAAGAATTTAACCAATCTCTCTCTCTCTCTCTCTCTCTCTCTCTCTCTCTCTCTCTCTCTCTCTCTCTCTCTCTCTCTCTGTTTTAGTGTTTTTTTTTCAAAATCACACACACACACACACACACACACACACACACACACACACACACACCACACACACACACACACAGATCGGATCCCCTCCCCCTTCTCCCGGGCATTCTCACTTTCGATGAGGGGGGAGGGGGGGGGGGGCGGGATATAACCTAGTGGTCAGAACATTGCGCTCGCAATTTGATGACCTGGGTTTGATCAGGGGATTTTTCCTCTGGAGTTAACATCAGTGCTGACTCCACTAACTCCCCCCAAAAGTCTTTCGGATGAGACTATAAACCGAGGCCGTGTGGGAACGCATGCAGAACATCTAGCACACACGATAAATCCTGTTCCGCCTTTCGTAAGTAGGCCATCGTGTGCCAGTGGAAACATGTTTACATAACTGCATACACACGGGGACTGGATGTAAAAAAAAGCATATGATTGCTTATTCCATTATCCTTGATATCAAAGATTAAAAAAAATAAAAAAGCCCCCATCTGCAATCCTCTCTCCCTCTCCCCTCCACTCCCCCCCCCCCCCTCCCTTATCACCACCACTAGGCCTACTAGGCTACTACTACACCGCCTGCGCACTCACACACACACACACACACACACACACACACACAACACACACACGCGCGCGCGCGCGCGCACACACACGCACGCCATACGCGCACACACATCGCGCACACACACACACACACCCGCGCGTGAGCACGTGAGCAGGCACCCGCGCACATACAGCCACATACAGTTTCTGTGGCTGGTACCTATCTGTCTGTAGTCACATCTGGAAAGGATTAATTTAGACACTGACACCTCAGTGGTGTGGGAACTAAAACCAACAGAGAGAGAGAGGGGGGGGGGGGGGGATGAAAAGGCTTTGACAGTGATGTCTTTAAGTGATTATAGTTGTAAAATGGATAGACTCAACTGTACTGCCTTGTGTCTGCTTGTAACCTAAGTACTTGGTGCTTTGGAAAAGAGATGAAATTTAGATGGTGTTTTCTCCCTCAGTCTCTTTAGTGATTTATTGATCATCCTCTTTTTTGGGTATGGATTATTCCTTTGTTCACTCTGGAGTTTTCATACTGTCCGTTTTTTCCATGTATCTTTTAAAGCATGTTTTTGTACATTTCTTTTTACCTTTCCATTACAATATGTCTTAGTCCGTTGACTTTTGAAGGGATAGTTTAAACTAGAAATATCTTTTGTCACTGGAGTTTTGAAAAAAAAATCCACTTTAACAGTGTGAACAACCTGATGTGTACCAGCTGCCAAATGTACAGACCAACACTGTGATTGCTGTTGACAGCACACTGTCAGCTTTCAGCTTGTTGCTGCTCTAGTGTCAAAGCGGAGAGGTATGGTTTCTTGGAATTAAATGTTGTTTAA
>JASPKP010005505.1:0-5000 GCA_030674155.1 Stramonita haemastoma | reverse complement strand
CTGCTTCTCGCGCTGCTGCAGGTGGTAGACTACTACGGTGTGTTCATCTATAGCTTCGCTGTGCCCACAGAAAAAAAGGCTCAGCAAAGAAAAACAGTTACTCTGCATGCAAACATGTTCAATTTTTTCTCTATATTTGTTGTTTGTATATTAGAAATGTCTGTTCTTTTAGAGAGAGTGTTAAAAATGACTGATTTTTGTAACTGTGTTTTTCCTGTCCCTCCCCTGCTCATCTTCACCCATGTTTTGACTGCTCTCACGTCAACCAGTGTGAAAGAAAGTATATGGAGTTTGGTGTCAAAAGAAAGCTTGTTTAAAGCTGATTGTAAAGAGAGCTTTGTTTGTCTTTTTTTGGACGAATCACTGTGCAAAACGATGCGTGAAAGAAACCATGGTAATTTACAGCTGAACACGGCTACAGCACTAGCTGCTACTGCCGTCTTTCCTTTTGCCCCGTTTATTTATATCGACGCCCTGCCAGCTGCGGGTCATGAACTTTGAGCGGGGAACTAAAGAGACCACTATGAGAAGCCGTGGAGAGAGTCTTCAAGCGAAGAGAGAGAGAGAGAGAGAGAGAGAGAGAGAGAGAGAGAGAATCTTCAAACGAGAGAGAGGAGAGAGAGAGAGAGAGAGAGAGAGAGAGAGAGAGAGAGAGAGAGAGAGAGAGAGAGACAGCAGCCTGAATTTCACCCAGAGAAATCTACTGACTTTTAACTGTTATACAACCCCTTTTGGAGATAATATGACATCATTAAATTTCCATTTTACCATGTCTCATAAAAAAAAGAGTATATCATATATAGTTTTGTCACATACCTTGGAAAGCTTTCTACATGCTGATTACAAAATTGACAATAATTACCATTAAACTGAAAGTACTGAAAATATGAATCATAAATACATATTCAGTAAATATTAATCATAATTTATATATAACTAATATTACATTTTCTGTCATAGGCTATTCCGCCTGCATACTCAGAACGAGTGTAGGCGGAGCACCTAGCCCCGCCCCCATCCTCCTTCCAGCATCTAGGCCTAGCCTAGGCTATTGCTGTTGGCAGATAAGAATGTCCTGTGTTTGAGGAGGCCCATGTTGATGACAGATAAATAAATTACGGTAGGCCTACCTGGATAAAGGGTGGACTGTGAGTGGATGCTGTTTACATTGACATCCTCCTCCCCTCCCCCCCCCCCCCCCCCCCCCCCCCCCCCCCCCCCCCCCCCCCCAGCCTGGCTCTTTTACTCGACATCTGCTTTCTATCAACTTTGTCTCTTCCCCAATCACTGACAGCTTTATTGGTCTAGGCTATTATAGGAAAGGTCTCTTCAAAACTTGAGGCCCCCCCCCCCCCCCCCTCCCTTGAGAACCTTGTGCAAAGGTTTTTAATTGGGTCCAAGCCTATTAGGAGCATTGTTCTGACACAATTCGTGGTAAGTTGCTGAGGGGGGGTGTCGATGCAGTTCGTCCAATGAGGTACGTTAGCCTCCCCCCCCCCCCCCCCCCCCCCCAAACACACACACCTATCTTATTCTTCTCTTCTCTCGTTCCCTTTACATCCTTTCAGATATGTCTGGGGAAAATAATATAATGGCGTGTCCTTTCCAGCTCCTCTGGTGGGCTGTAGCCTACAGCTTCGTCTGTAGGGTTAGGCTGGCCTATCTCCCTCGGCCACACTTTCATCCAATAGGCCTAGGCCTAGCGTAACCTATGAAAAATGCTCGCCCATCTGATTTTCTTTAGGCCTAGCCTACCACAGGCACCCAGGGGAGAAGGAGCGAGTTTCAGCTTTGTGGATATATATATAATAATGGTGGTTTAGTCTGTTCAATATAATTTTAGAAGCTTCTCATAATTTGATTTTTGTCAACTTTCTGACTTCAGTTTCCAAGTTATGACAAAGTGCGTCCACGCAACAGGAAAGGAAGCCACAACATTCTGTGAGTACAAGTCTGTTATGCCAGCTTTAGTTGTACAGCTTGCTGTCTGTTTGCATGTGATTGTGTTGTTTTTTTTGTGGTGAAATACTGTCTACTTTTCTGTGTTCGTATTCTTTAATACTAGTAGATCTAGTAGCTCAGTAAAATGAGGTCTCAGCAGTAAGAAATCCTTTCCCTCAAAAGCAGCCAGCAAGGATAAAAGAATTTGATCAGGACGGAAAATTGATATATTGCAAACTTAAAACAAAAACAAAACAGAACTAAATGCCCATAAAATTATGGCCTATCAAGAGAGAGAGAGAGAGAGAGAGAGAGAGAGAGAGAGAGAGAGAGAGAAATTAATTGATTGATTGATAACCTTCAGTGTGTGTGTGTGTGTGCAGAACAAAGATATATAGTTCTAGGTGATTTCATTATTTCGATTCAGGTGTATTAACCATTTTTTGAATTAGGACGAGTGAACGGCATGCCGTGAGAAAATCGTCTTTGTAAACAATGTAACAGGAAAAGGATAGGAGATGAGTTTCACTTCATATCGGAATGTCCAAAGTTTTCTGAGCTTCGGAAGAATGTCCAACCTCATGAATATCTGTATCCAAGATCCATGTTCACATTCTGTAATTTGTTATCTTCTGATAAAAAATACTTTATTAAAACTAAGCAAATTCATAGTCAAGAGTAAAGTTGTATGACATTAATGAAAAGGTTGACTATATTTCTATTTCTGTGAAATTCTGTGTTATAAAACTATTCTATTAAGGCACATCATAGGCAGAAGGCTATATGTTACAGTCAATTTTGTTTACTGAAATCCTTCATGCTCCAAGAGGGGTCAAAGGCGAATTAAATCTTAAATCGTGGATCGTGCGCGAGCGCGTGTGTGTGTGTGTGTGCGTGTGCGTGCCGCGTGCGTGTACGCGTGTGCGTGTTATGCGCACATGTGTATACATGTATGTGTGTGTGCGTGCCTGCGTGTGTGTATGTGTACGCATAGGTATTGTTTACTCTGCTGCAACTAGGAATCTGTATGCCTACATAGATTTAGTTATGATGTTGAAAAAAATTGTAACATGTCAAAAAATTCAAACAAAATTAAATTAAATTTATTTTAATTTATTTTTAATTTAAATTTAAATTTTAATTCAAATTGAACTTTTAACAGGAACATGAAAAACTAAAGGGGTTTGAAGGAAACGAGGGACTGGACTCTTACTCAAGCCTTTCAGTATTTCTAACATGTTAAGATTATCAAGCAAAATATCTGTGAGCAATAGGCGAGCATAGGCAGTGTTAGACAACCAAGCTGGCAAATAGGGCTTCAACTGTTCACAACATAAAATACCATGTGGCTAATCTGATCACCACAACTACATGATACATTTAGACTGAATTTCGTTTTGAGAGCATCGAGCCCAGTTTTTTTTATTTATTTATTTCTTTTTTTATAAAGTATCAGACTTGTCACAGTCTGAGTCTATGAGTATGACACAAATTGTTCTGAACAGAGAAACCTTTGTATTTTGATTTCATCGATTTATATCTTGCACGCATCCTTTTGAATGATAGATATTAGTGATATAGTGTCACACTGGTCTCAGCAAGTATTCTTTAGAAGAGAACACTCCTCTTGTAAAGACAGCGGAATTTGTATTTTGATGGAATTTGCATTGCTCATTGCACGGCCCCTTTTAGCTGTCCATTCGTTTCTCCAAAGATCACAGTGGGACGGAATCCAGCAAAAATATACACAGGTACCATATGGGGAGGGATAGCCTAGTGGTCTGAACATTGCGCTCGCAATTTGACGACCCAGGTTCAAGTCCGGTCAAGGAGATTTTTCTACTGGAGTTAACATCAGTGCTGACTCCACTCTCCCCAAAAGTCCTTCGGATGAGACTTTAAACAGAGGCCCCGTGTGTGAACGCACGCAGAACATCTTGCGCACACGTTAAATCCTGTTCCGCTTTTCGTAAGAGTAGGCCATCGTGTGCCGGTGGGAACAGATGACAATATTTACAAAACTGCATACACACGGGACCGGATGAAAAAAAAGCACATGATAGCTTATTCTGCTATTCTCGATATAAAAGAATAAATAAATAAATAAATAAATAAATAAAGAAATAAATAAATAAATAAGTAAATAAATAAATACAAGCAATATTCAAAAAGAATATACCTGTGTTGATTCCAAGTCTGTTTTAAGAGATGAGATTGCCACCGAAATTGTTTTTATTCACTTTGTATCTATACAATATACCTGGTAGCCTACTTGCGCGAGCGGTGTGTGCTCGCGTTAATAAGTTAGTAAGTGCATGCACATGAATGTGTATGTTTTCGCGCGCGTGCGTGCATGTGTGTGTGTGTGTGTGTGAGAGAGAGAGAGAGAGAGAGAGAGAGAAGGAGAGAGAGAGAGAGAGAGTGAGAGAGAGAGAGAGAGAGAGAGAGAGAGAGAGAGAGTTGATTGATTTATTCTTTTATATCGAGGATAATGGAATAAGCACTCTTGTACTTTTTTGCATCCAGTCCCCATCTGTATGCAGTTTTGTAAATGTCATCTGTTCCCACCGGCACACGATGGCCTACTGTTACGAAAAGCGGAACAGGATTTAACGTGTGCACAAGATGTTCTGCGTGTGTGTTCGCACACGGGGCCTCTTTTTGGGGAGTGGAGTCAGCACTGATGTTAACTCTAGGAGAAAAAAATTTCCACCGGACTCAACCTGGGTCGTCAAATTGCCAGCGCAATGTTCTGATCACTAGGCTATCCGTCCTAGTGGTCAGAACTATCCGAGAGAGAGAGAGAAATTGATTGATTGATTGATTGATTTGATTTATTCTTTTATATCGAGGATAATGGAATAAGCACTCTTGTGCTTCTTTACATCCAGTCCCCGTGTGTATGCAGTTTTGTAAATGTCATCTGTTCCCACGGCACACGATGGCCTACTCTTACGAAAAGCGGAACAGGATTTAACGTGTGCGCAAGATGTTCTGCGTGCGTTCGCACACGGGGCCTTGGTTTAAAGTCTCATCCAAGGACTTGTGGGGAGAGTGGA
>JASPKP010005504.1:12500-15769 GCA_030674155.1 Stramonita haemastoma | reverse complement strand
AAATAAAACATAATAATATTGGATACAACATGAAAAGGTAACAACAACATAAAAAATGATTGGATGAAACGCAGTGCACCCGATATCCGTGTTGTTGAAGGCAAAACAGAAAGGACATCAAAGTCAAGCTGCTAATACACACACACACTCACAACACACACACACACACACACACACACACAACACACACACACACACACACACACACACACACACACACACACACACACACACACACACACACACACACACCACACACACACACACACACAACACACACACACACACATACACACACACACACGCACACACACACCACACACACATACACCACACACACGCACGCACGCACGCACACACACAGACACACACATATATATATATATAAATAAATAAAATTATGCGTGTATGTATATGTATAAATAAGTATATACATATATATATTTACATAAGATTTCTCTTTGTGACTAATAAACCTAGAGAAATAGCGCAAAGCCAAAGGAAGACAAGCTTCTAGAATCAAAGCGCGGTTTTATTTTCTGTGACCTCCCTGTTGTGTTGCTCTTGTGTTTAATCTCTCATTTCATTTTCTTCACCATACCCCAGCATTACCTAGATTCGATATACTCGTATCCTCAAGGTTTTTTTCTGTTCCTGTTTGGTTTGTAATTGTTTGTTGGTGGTGTTGGTGTTGCTTGCACGTTCCTCAGCTTAACAGGCTGGGAGTCACCCAGAGTATGCATGCTCTCTGCTGATTCACTCATCCAACCTGGAAATTACTGCAAGAAAGGAAAGCACACACACAGTCAAGTCAAGTCAAGTCAAAAACACTTTAATCATCCCTGAAGGGCAATTACAATACTGACAGGCATACTGATACAAATCATAATCAAAGACACGAAATAGCTACATTTCATATTTTTTGTTCAGACATTATATGAAAACTTCAAATAAAAATGTCACAAACACTCATACTCTACGCGCGCGCGCTCGCACACACGCAAACACACACATACACACACACACCAATGTTTAGATACAATATTCTTTAAAAAAAACAACAGGCAATTACGATATCTTTTTAAGTACCACACCTTATCGGTAACCATACTCCGACTTCAGAGGATTTTTCCCCCTTTAAAGGAGAGTGTTACTTTGCTATGTCAGGAGCTTGTCATGGCTGAAGACAATATTGAAGTAATTTGTTTTTTCAAACATAACATTTTGATGTAGGTCTTGGCACTTAGCTTACATTAATCTTGGATCGGGTTTGATTCCCGTTCGAGGAGATTTTTCACCTGGAGTTAACATCAGTGCAGATTCTACTCTCTCCCCAAAAGTCCTTTTGGATGAGATGATAAACCGAGGTCCCGTGTGTGAACGCACGCAGAACATCTTGCGCACACGTTAAATCCTGTTCCGCTTTTCGTAAGAGTAGGCCATCGTGTGCCGGTGGGAACAGATGACACTTACAAAGCTGCATACACATGGGGACTGGATGTAAAAAAAAAAGCACAAGAGTGCTTATCCCATAATCCTCGATATAAACGAATAAATAAATAAATAAACAAATAGATAAATAAATCTTCACTGGCCTGGGTTAATTTTAGCCTGCTTGTGTGCTCCTGTTTGCCATCATATTTACAAATCTCATAAAAAAAGATTTTTTTCTTAAGACATACTAATCGTTCCAAAGCGGTAACATCTTATAATCATTACACACAAAACATATGAGGATTCTTAAAGTGAAAAAAAATCAGCTAGGAACCAAAAGATTTCAAATCACAAAAATAAAAAAGGTGTGATAAGGGGTGGGGGTGGGTGGGGTGAGGTGGGGGTAGAGATGAGGGAGGCGGAAGAAAACGGTAATGGTAATAATGAATTCATATCAATTTTTCCCCTTGTCGTGAAAAAGGGATAAGCAAAGGGGAGGGGGGGGGGGGGGGGGGGGGGGGGAGGGGGGGGAGGGGGGGGAGGCGTGGGAGGGCACATGGGGAACCCTTGCACATCTTTTTATTTTTACATGAATCAGGTTCCATAAAAAATCCATTCTCACCTGATTTTTTTTTAAATACCAGAAAATGGCAATAACCGCAAACACACACACATAAATATACACACATATAAATACACACAAAGACACACAGACACACAGACACACAGACACAGACACACACGCACATGCACACACACACACACACACACACACACACACACACACACACACACACACACACACACACACACACACACACACACACACACACACACACACCACACCCTCTCTCTCTCTCTCTCTCTCTCTCTCTCTCTCTCTCTCTCTCTCTCTCTCTCTCTCCCTCAAACACACACGCACACACACACACACACACACACACACACACACACACACACACACACACACACACACACACACACACACACACACACACACACACACACACACACACACACACACACAATTTATATGATTTTGAACCTCAATTTTGAGTAGGTTTTGATTAGTGTCCTTTTTTGCTTCTGTGTAGTCAATATCAAAATTTGCATATTTATGTTCCCATGGTGGAATCTGGGGAACTACTGGTAAAACTGGGACGTTTGATATATCGATATTATTTTCCTTCATAAGGTCTTCAGTATAATTTCTTATGGGCTGCAAAAAAGAGATGTTCCTAGCTCTTTTTGGATAATCCTTTTGATTAATAAATATTTCATCGTGAACAGAATTTGAAATAGCAAGACTTCGAATGACATATTTAGAGACAGATAACATTCTTTGCTCAGAAAATGGAAGTAAATGAGCTTCTGTATAAGTTTTTAGTGTACTGGCATGAATCGGAACTCCTAAGGCTATTATGATTGTTTTGCTATCCACACTTTGCAGCTTTTTGGATCTGTATTAGAATCGGGCATGTGCGGGGCTGCATTCGTTATACCCGACTTAAAAGTAAAAAGATCTTTTTGTATTGGAAAAGGTTTTACAATATTCACTTCTGAATTGTTCGCAATTTTTATGGCGCTAAATTATCTTTCAAATATTTCTCTTGCGATTTACAATGTCGTTTTTTGTGTTGATTCAAAATCAGTGTTACTGGCTTTAAAACATTGGGACTCTAAACTGAGAAATGATGTTATTTTTAAAATCAAGTTCCTTGTGCATTCTCTTGTTTCTAAAGGTATTGGGATAAAATTTTGCTGGGTACCATCACATTGCGGTCTTTACTGGAACGAATTAGCAGATTCCCTGGCAAAACGCGGTGCTTCAGAAT
>JASPKP010000550.1:37500-42448 GCA_030674155.1 Stramonita haemastoma | reverse complement strand
ATCCATTCGACCAGAGTGGTGTTCTGGGCGCTAGTCTTTCGGATGAATGATAACCGAGGTCCTGTGTGTTACACATCTTTATTTGGCGCACGTAAAAGAACCCACGGCAACATGAGGGTCGTCCCTGGCAAAATTCTGCAAAAAAAAGCCACTCTGATAGGGAAACATATACAGTTGCAGACAGGGAAAAGGAAAAAAAAAATGGGTAGGTGCTCCACTTGTGGCAACGCGTTGTCCCCGGGGAGAGAGAGCAGCCCGAATTTCACGCAGAGATGTCTGCTATGACATAAAAGTGGTATAGATAAATAAATAAACTAGGCGTTTCAAAGTTAAATGACATTACCTTTCAAATACCCCGTGGATGTTTTTTCTTACTGCACAAGGCTCTAAGAAGGGACGGAATAGCCTAGTGGTTAGAACATTGCGCTCGGAATCTGACGACCCGTTTTCTGAATCAAAGAGCTAGTCAACCAGATAGTCCGCGCATAACAGACCATAATCATTTATGCGTAAAGAAATAAAATCATTAATGCGGAAAAGATATGATCATTTATGCGTGTAGTAATATAATCATTTTAGCAAAAGGTGATGTAATTATTTCAGCGTAAAGTAATATAACCATTTCAGTGTAAAGTAATACAATCATTTCTGCGTAAAGTAATATAATCATTTCAGCGCAAGGTAATATAATCATTTTAGCATAAAGTAATATAATCATTTAAGCTTAAAGTAATATAGTCATTTAAGCGTAAAAGAATAGAATCATTTCAGTGTAAAAAAAAAATTAGTTTAAGCGCAAAGTGATTTGACCATAAAGGAAAAATATAATCATTGATTTAAGAATAAAGTAATATAATAAATAATGTAAGCCTAAAACAACATAATTATTAAAGCATAAAGTCACATAACCATTTAAGCATAGTGTAATATAATTTTTCAAGCATAATGATGTAATACAATCACTCCAAAAGACGCTGCCAGATCAGACTTAAAAATTATTTGCTGGAAAGAGTTTTCTTTCGTCCAACGGTTAGAGAGCTCTGAGGTTCACCCAAATTGATGGTGTGAAATTTGCATAGCCGACCGTCACACCTTAACGGTCACAACGTTAAGGTAGCTAACTGCTTAAACACTTTGGGGGAAAATAGGTGAGAATATGTGTGTATGCGTGCATGCGCGCGCGCGTGTACTATATGTGTGTGCTTGTTATATATATATATATATATATATTATATATATATATTTTATATATTATATTATATATATATATATATATATATATATATATATGCGCGCGGTGTGCGTGCGTGCGTGCGTGCGTGTGCGTGTGTGTGTGTGAGTGCGTACGCACACGCGCACCTGTGTGTGTGTGTGCGTATGCGTGTTTATAAGCGTGCGTGTGTCTGCGTGGGTGCATGTTTATATGTGTATGTTATACATGCGTTCGCGTGTATATGTGTGTGTACACGCGCGCATACTTATACACGCGGCATCTTGCATGCATGCACACACGCGTGTGTGTCCCTCCCTTGATCGTGAAAGGACTGGGCAAAACAAGATTTAGGAGGTGAACCCATGACCGCTGCTCTCTATTCAGCAATTTCATTTACAGAGAGAGAGAGAGAGAGAGAGAGAGAGAGAGAGAGAGAGAGAGAGAGAGAGAGAGAGAGAGAGAGAGAGAGAGAGAGAGAGAGAGAGAGAGAGGGAGACAGAGACAGAGAGAGACAGAAAGAGAGAGAGAGACAGAGACAGAGACAGAGACAGAGACAGAGAGACAAGAGACAGAGAGAGAGAGACAGAGAGACAAAGACAGACAGACAAAAGAGAGAGACAGAGAGAGACAGACAGAGAGAGAGGTAGAGAGAGAAAAAGAGAGAGAGGGAGGGAGAGAGAGAGAGAGAGAGAGAGAGAGAGAGAGAGAGAGAGAGAGAGAGAGAGAGAGAGAGAGAGAGAGAGAGAGAGACAGACAGACAGACAGACAGACAGACAGACAGACAGACAGACAGACAGACAGACAGACAGACAGACAGAGGAGGGGAAAGTGTCTGGTCAGGGACATAAGAGTCGGGGAGGATGGACAGGGGATGGGAAAAAGGGGGGAAGGGGAGGTGGGGTATCAAAGTGGGTGATGGTGGTGGTGGGGATGGTGATGGTAGAGGCATTTGGTGTGTGACTGACGCAGCAGCTATCAGGGTCAGCGCTGTGTGAGATTGTTTTCTTCTTCTTCTTCTTCTTCTCCTTCTTCCTTTTCTTTTCTTCTTCTTCTTCTTCTTCTTCTTCTTCTTCTTCTTTTCTCTTTCTTCTTCTTCTTCTTCTTCTTCTTCTTCTTCTTCTCTCTCTTCTTCTTCTTTCTTCTTCTTCTTCTTCTTCTTCTTCTTTCTTCTTCTTCTTCTTCTTCTTCTTCTTCTTCTTCTTCTTCTTCTTCTTCTTCTTCTTCTTCTTCTTCTTCTTCTTCTTCTTCCTTCTTCTTCTCCTTCTTCTTTCCTTCTTCTTCTTCTTTTCTTCTTCTTCTTCTTCTTCTTCTTCTCTTCTTCTTCTTCTTCTTCTTCTTCTTCTTCTTCTTCTTCTCTCTTCTTTGTCTCTTTCTTTTCCTCCTCATTGTGGTTGTCTTTCTCTTCTTTCTTCTCCCTTCACTCCGGTGAAAGTTGGTCAGTCACCCTACTAAAGACCTATTCACCCAATTCCTCATTGTAGTAAGTCAAAATCATTTACAAAGTTTCGTTTTAGTCTACTTGTATCTAATATCATTCCATAAATGCAGCAATAGTTACTGTTTCTGCTTAAGCAACCCGTACTACCTGTTGTGAGGACTGCATGGCTCAGTGGTCAGAACACTTGCTTTCCCCAAACTAAGGTTAACTAGCGTTGAGCGTGGTTACCTCTTGGATGGTGCTGTTCGTGCACTTGGCTTCAGTACAGTCCCCTAGTTCACCCAGCTGTACATGGGTAACTGCCTGCCCTCTTTAGGGTCAAGGAAGGTAAAGTAGCGAAGGAGAGGAGATGGGCGCCGCCCTCAATATGCTGGCCCCTAAAAAGCTGAGGTGTCTGATACCTCGCTCCCTAACGACGGCACAGGTGATAGGAACACCTTTACCGTTGTACGTTGTTTTTTTTTTGGAGGGGGGATTGTTATTATTTTTTTTTTTTTTACTATCCTTTAACACAAAGCAAACGGGGACACTATTCTCGACATCAGTGCAAGGGAATTATAGTACTATAAATAAATGGGTGAATTCGATGTCTGGTTGCCATTTCAGACAGATGTATGCCGCGTGTGTTAGCATCTCATCAGAAAATGGCCTTGGCCAACTGGCACGGTCGGTTGGCTGGCACATCAGCAGCATCAGAAGCAGCAGCAGCAGCAGCAGCATAATGGCACAGCAGCAAAGTTCCAAGCTTTCTAAGTGCTCTTTGAGTTTCTGCAGCCAGTATAAAAGCACGACATATCACTGTTTTACATTATGGTAAAGGTCTCACTGTTTTACATTATGGAAAAGGTCTTCTTAAGAAAAGTTTTCTTTTTTTCTGTCTGTCTGTCTGTCTGTCTGTCTGTTTGTGTTTTCTTTTTTATGTCTGTCTGTCTGTCTATCTATCTACCTGTCTGTCTGTCTCTGTCTCTCTCTCCCTCACCCCTCTCTTTCTCTCTATGTGCACGTCGCCCCCTCACGTCTGCAAGTTACAACACTCATACACACCAACACACACACACACACACACATCACACACACACACACACACACACACACACACACACACACACACACACACACACACACACACACACACACACAGAGGAGTATAAGAACACATCAACAAACAAATAAATATGACATTTTTTTTGTCATGTTCGTCCGTGTGTAATCAAAAAACTGTTTCAAAGCCGATGTAAAAATGAAGACATATAGCCACAAATTTATGTTAAACATAAAATCCAAGCTAAGAGAGGAAGGAAGATTGGAGAGAAGTAGAAAAGATAGATAGAACATAAAATAGAAAAAGAACGATTTAATTTGTGGGTGATATGATTAAATGATATTGTATAGGAGCGCGCGCACACAAGAACTGATTTTTACTCTCTTCGTTCATCTCTCATTCCTCTTGTATCTCTGACTCGTCTCTCACTCATCCATCATTCCATCATCTCCCTCTCCTCTCTCTCTCCTCTCTCTCTTCTCTCTCTCTCTCTCTCTCTCCTCTCTCCTCTCTCTCTCTCTCTCTCTCTCTCTCTCTCTCTCTCCTCTCTCTCTCTCTCTCTCTCTCCTCTCTCTCTCTCTCTCTCCCTCTCTCTCTCTCTCTACCTCCCTCACACACAGACAAACACACACGTACACACACACATACACACGCACTTCCAAACTAGATTTATATAAATTATTTTCTCATGAAAATGACCATTACAATACACCCTGCATTTTACTTCTCTTGGAAAACAAAACAATGTATTTCACCATCGTAACTCAGACAGAGGATGGTGAAGACAGACATGAAGACCTATATAAGGTAAAAAAAAGTAAAAGTGTCCCATAACCTATGTGGTCGTAGGGGAGCGAGGCGTCAGAAACCTCAGCTTCTCTAGTAGTAGTAGTAGTAGTAGTAGTGTAGTAGTAGATAGTAGTAGTAGTAGTAGTAGTAGTAGTAGTAGTAGTAGTAGTAGTAGTAGTAGTAGTAGAAGTAGTAGTAGGCACTCATCAGTCTCGGAAGACTATGGAGTTGCGCTCTAGTGTTTAGAGCGCAAAGCCTGGGCAAGTATGTATGGAGGGCAAGCTGTTACCCATGCAGCAGACCCCCCCTCTCCACGGCACTGGAATGATCCTTTGGAAGGGTATTGACCGATACGAATGGTTCCAGTACCGTCGCAGCTTCTCTAGGGACCAGCATAATTATTGAAAGCGGCGCCCATCTCCTCTCCCTAGCTGCTTTACCTTCCTTAAGAGGGCAGGTACCCATT
>JASPKP010000550.1:20000-25000 GCA_030674155.1 Stramonita haemastoma | reverse complement strand
AGACTTGTATAATTATTCTGCATCACTTGCAGCAGACGTATGTTGACTAGGATAGACAACCCACTTCGCAAATAAAGCTTAATGTTTAGAGTGGTTTGCTCCCTTGCAAGGGTTTGAGAACGTCTTATAGACATTACAAAATCGCCAAGGTTGGTTAGAAATAATTTTGTTTTTGACTGGATATTTTGGCTGTCGCAGAGGGGCAAGGGGTGGTATGCTCGTGTACTCGTTTTTTCAAGATTGTGAAATGTTGTATATATCCAGACAAAAATATTAACAACAACAATCACACCATTAGCAATAACAGCAACAGCAACAGCAACAGCACACACACACACACACACACACACACACACACACACACACACACACACACACACACACACACACACACACACACACACACACACACACAAACAAACAACATACACACACACACTCTCTCTCTCTCTCAGACACACACACACACACACACACACACACACACACACACACACACACACACACACACACACACACACACACACACACACACACACACACACACACACACACACACACACTGTGCGTGTAAAGAAGGGAGACCACCTGACAATAAACACGGCATTGTGCAAATATTGAAAGTTGTAGTTGTCGTCGCTAGTCCATGGTCTTGGCTTTTCTGTCGCTAGTCGTAAAAGCCCACTTTCCCCCAGCTAAGGTTAAGCAGCATCGAGCATGGTTACTAAGTGGATGGGTGACCGTTTTCGCGCCTAGGCTTCAGTACAGTCCCCCAGTTCACCCAGCTGTAAATGGGTACCTGCCCTCTTTAGGGTCAGGGAAGGTAAAGCAACGAGGGAGAGGAGATGAGCTCCGCCCTCAATACGCTTGCCCCAGGAGAAGCTGAGGTCTCTGATGCCTTGTTTCCTCCCCTATGACCACACAGGTTATGGGACACCTTTACCTTACCTTAACCTTACTCGTAAAAGAAACATCGGACGCTATACGAGACTGGATGAGAGCGTTTTACTTCAGTCGCGTGTGTCCATGAAGTCTTTCGTTCGAATCTCGGCATGGCAGCGGAGGCTGGTGAATTAAGGGTGAGATTTTTACGATCTCTAGGGTCAACTTATAGCGTAGACCAGTCAGTGCCCTTGATTCTTTTCGTATAGAAACAAACCCATGGAAAAGACGATCGAAGAATTAGAAGCCATTCCAAGAGCGTGCAACTGATGTCAGCGTTTGGTGCACATATACTCAGGATACACTCTTTTTCATTCTTCATCTTCTTGTTCTTAGTGTTACTGTTGGTCAGGATAGCCTAGCCTAGTGATCAGAACATTGCGCTTGCAATTTGTCGACCCGGGTTCGATTCCCGTTCGAGGGATTTGTCTTCTGGAGTTAACACTCCACTCTCCCCAAAATTCTTTTGGATGGGGTTATAAACCGAGGCCCCGTGTGCAAACGTACGCAGAACATCTTGCGCACACGTTAACTCTTGTTCCACTTTTCGTAAGAGTAGACCATTGTATGCCGGTGGGAACAAATGACATTTACTAAACTACAAACACACGGGGACTGGATGTAAAAAACACACGTGTGCTTATTTCATTATCCTCGATATAAAAGAATAAATAAACACACACACACACACACTTACAAAACACACACACAACACACACACACAACCACACACACACACACACACACACACACACACACACACAACACACACACACACACACACACCACACACACACACACACACACACACCCCACACACACACACACACACACACACACACACACACCATAAAACACACCCAACACACACCACAACACACACACACAACCACACACACACACTTACACACACACATACAAACACAACACAACACACACACACACACACACACACACACACCACACACACACACACACACACACACACACACACACACACACACACACACCTTACGAAACTTGGACAGAGATGCAAAGCACAAAGACACGAAACAACAAGCAGCAGAAGATGGCGAATATTGAACGTTTCAGATCGTAAATTCAGGCACGTGGTTAGGGACCTGTCAATTTGTAGCAATCTAGTTTTTTAAGATGAAATTCCAACTTCTAATAGACAGAAGCCTGTTTTTTATGTGCGTGTGTGTGTGTGTGTGTGTGTGTGTGTGTGTGTGTGTGTGTGTGTGTGTGTGTGTTGTGTGTGTGTGTGTGTGTGTGTGTTTGTTGTAAGTGTGTGTGTGTGTGTATGCGTGTGTGTGTGTGTTGTAAGTGTGTGTGTGTGTTGTAAGTGTGTGTGTGTGTGTGTGTGTGTGTGTGTGTGTGTGTGTGTGTGTGTGTGTGTGTGTGTGTGGTGTGTGTGTGTGTGTGTGTGTGTGTGTGTGTGTGAGGGGGATATTGAAAGCTTACGCATCAAAAGTCACTTTGCTTCAAATCACACAATCATGGAGTTCAAACAAGAAGAATCCCCCGTGGGAATTTTGGGGAGCCTGTCAGTATAAACAGCATCCCCATCTTCAGGATATTGTGTGCTAGAATTTTTGTCTTTTCTATCACTCTCTTTGTTTCAGCTTTGTTCCTTGTTCTTCCTGTCACCTTTTTTTTGGTCTATTTTCTGCCTTCTTGGTCCATTCTCCTGCCATTTTTTTAAAACCAGAAAGACTTAAAAGATAACAAAAGTCTCTCTTATGCCGAAGTCGGATGTGCTGGGTCTGACTTGTCAGGCGCTTAACAGCGGCGTGACGCATTTTTAGCTAAAAAAACAGACAACATTATTTGCTGTCTAAGCGTTCGACGAGGAAGAAGAGAAAGAAGACAACACGAAAAAGAAAATCTGTAAAATAACCAAAACAACAACCCAAAAACAAACTAAACACAAAGTTGATAAATTTGTCAAACTGTCATTTTTGGGGCTTACAAAAACATGAGAAAAAGCCATCGTGAAACAAGCGTGTACAAATTGACATCAACTGCCTGCTCCGAAGAAAAAACAACAACAACAAACAACCCGAAGCTAGCTAGATAAAGCGAAAAACAACAAGCAAACATATATAACGAAAAGCAAGCCAAAGCAAAACAAAGTGAATACCAAACAAAACACAAAACAAAACAACCACAAACAAAACACAAAATGATGTACAAGCTGACAAAACTCTCCCTCCTCTTCCTCCTCTCTTTGTCTCTTTGTCTGTCTTGTCTTCCTCTCTGTGTTTCTCTGTCTCTGTCTATGCATATCTGTCTCGGTCTCTGTGTCTCTGTGTGTGTCTCTCTCTCTGTCTGTCTGTCTCAGTCTCTGTCTGTTTGTCTCCTCTGTCTCTGTCTCTCTCTCGGGCTCTGTCTGTCTGTCTATCTGTCTGTCTGTATGTATGTCTGTCTCCCCTCCTCTCTCTCTCCCCCCCGCCCCCTCTCTCTCTTTCTCTCTCTCTCAAATGCACACATAAACATGTGTGCGCGCGTGGGCGTGCACGTAGGTACACACGCACGTACACGGGTGCGCACGTACACGGGTGCGCACGCACACACACACACACTCATGCACACACACACACGCAGGCACACACACACGCACGCACGCACGCGCACACACACTCACAAACACACACACACACACACAAACACACACACACACACACCACACACACACACACACACACACACACACACACACACACACACACACACACACACACACACACACACACACACACACACACTTGTGATCGATAACGAATGGAAAAGATGCGTGAGCGGCAAGACTCATGGAAACAGACTCCATTTTCGCTTGGCGTCGTTTTGCTTCTGACCACCCACCTCCCCCCTAGCCGACCCCTCCCCTCCCGCCTCCCCATATCTCTCTCCTTCTCTCTCCCCGCCTCACACACACACAAACACACACACACACACACACACACACACACACAACACACACACACACACACACACACACACACACACACACACACATACACTTACACACAAACACAAACACAAACACACGCATACAAAAACCTATCTGTCTGTCTGCGCACGCGCGCGAGTGCGCGCACACACACAGACACAGACATACACACACACGCACGCTCGCACGCAGTACGCATGCGTTCATGCACTCACACACGCACGCACGCACGCACATGAACACACACATACAACAAACAAACAAACACACACATACATACACACACTTGCATGCACACACACACAATGACACACACACTGACACACACACACACACACACACACACACACACACACACACACACACACACACACACACACACACACACACACACACACACACACACACACACACACCACACACACACACAACACACACACACACACACACACACACACACACACACTTTTTACAGTATATTTTTGTTACTGTTGTGTTGTGTTCTTTTTCAACCAAGCTTTCTAATTAGACATCTGATCCCAGCTGTTTGTGGGGAAAATTGTCACACTTTAACAATGCTTGTCTATGTCTGTCTGTCTGTCTGTCTGTCTGTCTGTCTGTCTGTCTGTCTGTCTGTCTGTCTGTCTGTCTGTCTGTCTGTCTGTCTGTCTGTCTGTCTCTCTCTCTCTCTCTCTCTCTCTCTCTCTCTCTCTCTCTCTCTCTCTCTCTCTCTCTCTCTCTCTCTCTCCGACCCATTTTTTGTTGTTGTTTTCAGCCCCCTTTCTCTTCGCTCTTTGCTTTTGTATTCATTTTTAGTTGTTGTTTTTCAAAAGTACGAAATAAGTGCTTTCAGCGGATTTTTGTTGTTGTTGCTCCCGTCAATTAGTTTTTATTTTTCAAAGAATTCTTTTTCTACGTCAGTTCCTGCTTCTTTAAAAAGAAAAAGAGTTTAGAGAGATATTGGAATCAGAAACATCGGTTACTTTTTCATGACAGTGGTAGAGGAGATGGGAGGTGGGCAGGGGGATGAGCGTAGGCTAGGGGTGTGTGTATAGGAAGGTGGGGGTTAGGGTTGGAAAAGGGCAAGACGGTGGTATGAGAGATG
>JASPKP010005503.1:0-5000 GCA_030674155.1 Stramonita haemastoma | reverse complement strand
ATGTGTGTGTTGTGTTGTGCTGTGTTTGTGTGTGGGTTGGGTTGGGTTGGGTTGTGTTGTGTGTGTGTGGTGTGGTGTGGTGTTGTGTGGTGTGATGTGTTGTGTTTGTGTGTGGGTTGGGTTGGGTTGTGTGTGTATGTTGTGTTGTGTGTGGGTTGTGAATGTACATGTGTGTTGAGTGTGTATGTGTACGTTTGTGGTGTGTGTTATGTGTGTGTTGTGTGTGTGCTGTGTGTGTGTTGTGAGTGTGTGTGTGTTGTGTGTGTTTGTGTGTGTATGTTGTGAGTGTGCATGTGTTGTGTGTGTTTTGTGTGTGTGTGTGTGTTGTGTGTGTGTGTGTGTGTGTGTGTGTGTGTGTGTGTGTGTGTGTGTGTGTGTGTGCATGAATGCATACAATATATGTACATGTGTACACTCAGATACTGGTGAGGTGAGAGGATTCAGGAGTTGTATGAAGAGTTGTTGCCACACAAACCTTGGTGCACTACTTGCAATATGTGTGTGTGTGTGTGTGTGTGTGTGTGTGTGTGTGTGTGTGTGTGTGTGTGTGTGTGTGTGTGTGTGTGTGTGTGTGTGTGTGTGTGTGTGTGTGTGTGTACAGTGTCAGGGTTCAAGTCTGACGTGACAGTTCCAGTGGACGACAATGAGGATTCTCTAACACGTTCTGATTCCTACGAAAACTTTCACAGGGCATTGGCTGCACAGGGTTTGGACAGTAAGTTGTTTGGTGTAAACAATACTATGCTGTAGATGTTAATATCTACAGATATCTTTTATGATCAATATTCTCTCTCTCTCTCTGTCTCTTTGTCTCTCTCTGTCTCTGGCTCTCTCTGCCTCTGTCTCTGTCTCTGTCTCTGTCTCTCTCTGTCTCTCTCTGTCTCTCTCTGTCTCTCTCTGTCTCTGTCTCTGTCTCTCTCTCTCTCTCTCTCTCTCTCTCTCTCTCTCTCTCTCTCTCTCTCTCTCTCCCTCTCTCTCTCTCTCTCACTCTGTCTCTGTCTCTGTCTGTCTGTCTGTCTGTCTGTCTGTCTGTCTGTCTGTCTGTCTGTCTGTCTGTCTGTCTCTCTCTCTCTCTCTCTCTCTCTCTCTCTCTCTCTCTCTCTCTCTCTCTCTCTCTCTCTCTCTCTCTCTCTCTCTCTCTCTCTCTCTCTCTCCAAAAGTAGCATTTCAATACAAAAATGGCATTTTTCCGAAACTGTCTTCAATCACCAATTTGTGAGGCAGGACAATAAACCTTATTCCATCCATGATGATTTTCATGTGGTTTTTTTTTTGGTTTTGATACTAATTGTTATTACTAGAAAAAGCAAAATAGTTTGAATGAAAAAAGCATAGGATGAGAACTTACTTGCCAAGTGAATGGAATAAAAAGTTAACTATGTTTGATATTTTTTTCTGATTGATGGATGTGAAAGAAAGGATATCATGGAATAATTTTTGACAGTAACTCTTTCTTGATAAAATTTTATCTGTATGCTGTTAGTTTTTGCAGTTGTGGATAATTTGTTAAATATTTTTTTGTGCATACAGTTTTTGTGTGTGTTAGGTTTGCTGGTACCATATTTCCATGAAATGTTGGAGACAGAATTGACTGCTTGGTTTATTTCAAGAGTATTTCGAAAATGTTTAAAAGCATGTTTTGCTAAGCAGAGCTGTGAGTTTGTGTAAAAGATCGATGCTTTTTGTTTTGTTTTGTTTTGTTTCTTTGGTTGCTTGGGTCTTGTTTCAGTGTGAATATATGCCCTAATGGTTTGTTTCCTTTCAAGAAAACTGCATACATGTACACCTTGCAGTGTGCTTGTATTTATAAAGTTGCTTAACTGGAACTGTTTGAGTTGTGTCATGTCATCTGCTTACAATGAAGTGCAATGAGGGGAATCTGCATATGTAATCTATTATATACATACCATGTATATTCAAGCCATTTAATCACAAAAGAGTAATTTTCTTCTTTTCTTTTCTGTTTTTTTTTTCTTCTTCTCTTGTAGCGCGTTTTTAGATACTTTTTTTCTCTCCTTCTTGTCTCCACTTTCTGCAGTAGTGCGCAGTTGTGCTTGATGTGTGTGGTTTCCTTGCTGTCATGATGATCAATCCGTGTGCTCTCCCGCATCAGACCCTCCTCTCTGACTCTGCAGTGAAGTGAGGTGCTATGCCTTTATTTATTTATTTACTCTCTCTCTAGCCATCATTCATGTTTCTCTCTCTCTTTCCCTCTTTCTTTCTCTCTGCCCTGTCATCCCTGGCATCCTTCCCTGCCTCTCCCTCACGTCATGCCCGCCCCTCCCATTGCAGAGAGCAAAGTGGGGGCAGTGAACGGACTCCCCGCCCAACAGGGGAGCCGAGCTCAGGTGTCACACACCCAGGGCCCGTGGGACGGCAGCTTGTATGCCACTGTCACCAAGCAGCCCCGCGAAGACCTGGACGGCTTAACGGCTCTTAACGTGGGCACCTCCCACCACCACCTCCACCGCACTAACGGCTCTCTTACCTCCAGTGTGGATTCAGGTGCTTGTTCTGCTTATACCTGCTTGGTTGATTTGTCCCTGAGTGCCTGCCCCTTTGCAATGCCTCCTCTTTTGTGTATGTGTGGCTGAAACTGTTCAGACTGTGATAAGCTTATTTTTTCCAAATGTTTCTGTAGGATCTCTCTTGTTTCTGTTAGTGTCCATGTTCTAAATTCAGTAGGAAGAGAAAATGAGTACTACATATTTATCGCAGTGCAAGTGTTATGTCCCTTTTTAGGTCAGGTGCAGTGTAATGGATTTCAGAACATGATGCTGCACAATATAATATGTACAGCATGAAAAATAGTGCAGAATAGAGAGCAATAGCTTACACTACAGATTCAACAGAATGCATTAATATATAGAGAGTTCATTGCAGTATGGTATTGATGACAGTGCATCACATTGTAGAAGACCTGGACAGTGTATTACAGTACAGTTTAGTTGAGTAGGCAACTAACTGAGTGTGCTGCACTGAAGCATGATATTTTGGGTTACAGTGCAATACAGTAGTTGTGCATTCATGTATTTGATACAGTAACACATGAAAATATAAGAAAATGCAGAAAAGAAGATATCACATAATGAAAGCATACATGTCACATGCACATGAGTAACTGTACATCTGAACTAAATTAGAAGATTGTGTCACTCAAGAAACAATCTGTAGTGACTTCACTAACTGCTTGTAGATTGTATTCATATAATAAGGTATATAAATGAAAACCTAATTGTTTAGGGGTAGTTTCCATTTAGTGAATATGTAGAATGTGTCAAAGAAAATGAAACAGTTTGCAAGCCACTGTCCATGCATTTTGTTCAAAATGTTTCTGCCATCTCTCTTTTCTTTCTTATCAAACGCTTCAAGGAATATGCAGGCTTCCTCAGGTGTGTGTTTGACTAACAAGCAATCAAAACCAGCTGGTTTGTATCTAAAAGATTTTATGCATGTAGCTGCAAGGAACTGAATTGTTGTAAAACTGCTGTGGCTGAAAAATATAGATTTAATCTGGTATATGAGTGTTCTTTTTGAGGATTAGTTGAATATCACAGTTGATAAATTTAAGATTGTTGTTTACATCAGTAGCAATGTAAAGTTCATCAATTTAAAACTAGCTGTTCCATAAAGTCATTATCAGTTGTCCTAACAATTTAATAGTGTTGTGGAGTTAAAAGACTTGAAATTTTCAAGAAAGTAGACCTCTCCACTTTCTGGTTCTGTTGCTTTTAGCATGTGCAGATAAAAACTCAAATAGATTTACACATCAGATCAGAAACCTGGCTGATTTTTACATGTGTTACATTTCCCAAAGATTCACACTATCAACTCTTTAGCTTTACTTGTCTCATGTCACTTCCTCATCTTGACTTTTGTCATGGAATGTTCCAGTGTGTGGGTGTTAAAATGCACCACTATCCCTACATCTGGGTAGATCTATTCATTTTTGGTTTTTCTGATTCATTGTATATTACTATGACCTCTGGCATTCACTGCCGTTGTTGGGTTGAAACGATGCTTGAAGTGTGTGTCCTGTCTGGTGCTGGCTTTGTAGCTGCTTTGTAGTGGCCTAGCTGTAGTATTTCTCTCTCTCTCTCTTGGGTTTCACACTTTTTGAGGCTTTTTGATGCGGTGCCTGAAACATCCACAATAGCAACTGCTTTGTTCTTGTTTCTTCCTGTAGGATACGTAGGCCCCCGAGACACCAGCTACGGATCACAGCAGCAGCAGCATCAAGCAGAGCTGCACTCCTCTGCCTACTCCAGCCAGGTGAACAGTGTTCGTTCCAACTACATGAACAGTTCCCGCACTGTGGAGGACCACCTCAACTACAACTCGGTGCCCAGGCAGCAGCAGCAGGCCTCCGTGCCCCCTGCAGAGGAGCGCTCCCAGCTGGATGACCTGCTCAGCGACCTGCTCAGTGACCAGGTGATCGTCACCAGCCCCCGCAGCCCCGTCAGCCCCTCCAGCCCGCAGCAAAACATGATGAAAGGAGCCAAGACCGTGACCACCACCACCCACACCTACCACACCTTCTCCAGCACCGACAGCCATGGAGGCCGGAGCCCCGCGGACAAAGTGCTGATCCAGAGAGCGGAGGTGACCTACAAGGTGCCGGGGGTGGGGGGAGGAGAAGCAGCACTACACCATCGCCGGAGAACCCCCGGAGCTGGAGAAGCCCCGGGGCCATGAAGACTCCTACACCCACTCCTCCACGTCCTCCTCCCACCTGGATCAGTCGCGCCGGTTCCAGTCCCTGGAGCGCGACATGAACCGCAGCGAGCGCGTCATCAACGTGCAGCACAGCCCTCCGCCCGCACGCAGACGCTGCCTTACCGCACCGACTACGAGAACCGCTACAACGTGACGGACAGCCACCACTACAACACCCTGGACGCGGCGGACCAGGCCTCCTGGCTGCAGCAGCAGCAGCAGAAGCTGCAGAGGAAGCGGGACGGCCGTGACCCAGTGGCAGGACAGAGCAGGAGAAGCAGCTG
>JASPKP010005502.1:12500-15770 GCA_030674155.1 Stramonita haemastoma | reverse complement strand
GGGTGTTTTTTGGGTTTCTCTGTTTTGTCTCTGATCTTGTGCAGTGTGGGGGTTTGGGGGCATGTGCTCTATGTGAAACCCAAAACATCAGTTAAACTTTTTCACAGAAGATCGTGTTTCATTTCATTTAAACAGACAATTCAATGAGGTCAAATCAAAATGTTTACTGCTCTAAAATTACAGGGGCACATTTGGCATGGGGGAAACAGACCATATCACTGAGCAAGTACACGTGCTCCAGACATAGGAATATGCCACGAGGAGAACAAGTGGGGGTAATTTGCCCCTCTTTACTCCAGGCCTTTTGCTTTTTGTAGGAATAACTCCGCTTTTTTATATCCAGTAACTTGTCAAGGCCATGGAATAATGGTGGGAGGAGAGAAGAGAGAGAGGGGGAGAAGACGACGACAAAACAGACAGACAGACAGACAGAGACAGAGAGAGAGAAAGCAGGGGAAAAAAAGGGAAAGAGAAAAGAGAGGGGAGAGAAAGGGAGAGAGAGAGAGTTTTTAAGGGCGAGTTAGAGGGGAAAAGCAAGAAAGGGGCGACAAGAGGAAGCGAGAAAAGAGACAGAGGGGAGAGAGAGAGGGAGAGAGAGAAAAGGGGGAGAGAGAGAAGAGGGTGAGTAGAAAAGGGAGGAAGAGAGAGAGAGAGCACTCATAAACAGAGATAAGAGAATTGAGAGACACAGATCAGGGAGGAAAGGGCATGATCTAACCACAAACCCCGAGAAATAGCATCTGATTTCAACACTCATGGGGAGTGATACAATGGGCCCTCAAAGAGAAAAACATGACGTTTACTTGTGTCTACAAAAAAGAACCAGATTTTTCCCCCCACCCTCCCCCTCTCCTCTCTCTCTTCTCTCTCCTCTCCTCTTCTCCTTCTCTCTCTTCTCTCTCTTCCTCTCCTCTTCTAACACACACACCTAACACATCATACACACATACATCCACACACTTTTTTTGAGGGGCACTCACAAATGTAAAAAAATCTTGACTCCACCAAAATCATTGCATTACAAAAGGGAATCGATTACTGATATCCCAAATAAAAAATTAGAATTATGTTGCACACGTTTTCAGTAAAAAAGGGAGTTATGATCACACTTTATTTAAGAACTCGCTTTTGTCAGAATTAATGTGTGATCATTATATTTATTTTGAGCCAAAGGGTGCTCAAAGACCTCAGGCATGCCTACAGGGAGTTCCCATGCATGATTAAGCAATTTGTGTGTATGTTATGTGTATGTATGTGTTTTATGGGAATGTGCACACATCATCCCATGAACGCATGTGTGCATGCATGTGCAGGCACATGGGGAGTGGGTGCGCACATGTGTGGACCCAACTACACATAATCAAAATACTCCACATGAGGGACTACGCTTTCTAGTGTGTATACAATCCCTTTATGAGGTCAAATCAAAGTGTTCTACCATGCTCAAATAGGCCAGGGGTGCATTTTACCATGGGGTACACAGACAACAACCCAAAGCACAGTAGACATGGCTCCAGACATATGGCTATTGCTAAACAGCCGGAGAAAAGTGCGGGCTAATTTGCTTCCTTTTTTTACTCCGGGCCCAATGTTCTTTGTTGTCGGAAATACGCCACGTTTTTATATGAATTTTCGTCAATGGCCTCAGGCGGTTGGGAAGGGGACCTCATGGGGAGACAAGCGTGATCTCATCGGCACACAGGCAGGGTGACTGGCTCAAATTTGCCTATGATATTTGACTGAACACTCAAAAACGAAACAAGGCGAATTGGCTTCTACTAAAAGAACAGGTTGTCAGGTCAAGCACTGTTTTCCCCAACTACAATTTAACCCAGTTCGGCATAGTCACAATTGATGGGTGACCTTTTGCATGCCTTGGCTTCTGTTACAGTCCCCCGTTTACCCCACTGTAAATGGTCTTCCCCTCTTTAGGGATAGGGAAGGTAAAGCAGCGAGCGAGAGGAGTTTGGGCCCGTGCCCTCATTTTCTGGCCCCTAGAAAAGCTGAGGTCTCTGATCCCTTGACCTTTTACGACCACAAAGGTTATGGACACCTTTACCTTTCTTTTTGTAAAAGACCCAATTGTACTCCCCCCTCTCTCTTGTCTGTCTCTGTCCTCTCTCATCTCTGTTCTCTCTGTTTTTGTCTTCTCTCTCTCTTTATATAATTATGAAATTATGGGTGTTGACTACACTTATAAATTCAAAGAGCATGACTTTTCTGGCCAATAAATTGCGTTCCTTCAAGAATTTTTAACTTGTTGGTTGCACACTTTATGTGACAAAAAACATAGGCGTTTGGGCATGGCGCTCCTTTAAAAAGGTGGTACAACTGATGCCCATACAAAAAGCATTTACTATTTCGCCACCAAAAACAAAAAAAACATGCCTTTATTTGCTCCCAAAAAAGTTTTTAAAATTTTGATGACAATGTCACGCAAATTGGAATGACCTCACGTGTCAAAGAAATTGTCGAATTGGTTCCAAAAAAAGGACTGTAACTTATGGGCACTTTCCCAAAAAGCACTGATTCTAGAGAAAAATGCTTTAGCTGGTTGTACGTAATGAGATTTTTAAAAAAAAATCAAACGAATATTCCTAACGTGTTTAAAAGGTTCCCCTTGGGCCCAAAAAAAGACGTTTTATAGAGAAGCCTGGCCTGCTTGTTTCCAGCAAAGAAGCATTCCATGATCTCCAGAGGTATTTGATTTTCAACGATGATACTTTTGACCCAGGGGTGCTATGTAAACCCAGACAGAACCGAAAAGACAGACAGACGAACCACACACACACACATTTGTTTGATTTTATTTGATTTGACATATTTATTACATATTATATTATTACATATAAGAAAATTTGTAGATAGATAATAGATGATATAGATAGATAGTAATAGATGAAAAGATAAATAGAAGAGCGATGATAGATAGTAGATAGATCGATAGATAGACAATAGATAGATCGATAGATTGATAGAGATAGAGAACAGAAGACAGACATAGACAGACGACGGAGACAGAGAGACAGGGGAACAGGAGGTTAAAGGTTGGGAGGAGACCCCCCCCTGACATGTGGCCGGTAACCGCATTTGATAGGCCATCAAAAAAGCTTGCATTGCAGCCTGAAGAAATATCCCGCTGCTGCTATAGGTCCCTTTTCACTGGTGCCGGGGGGGGGCCATTGGGTGGGTGCTATGATCTAGCTTTTTAAACTCGTCCCCAAAAAGAGCTATTGATCGCTGTCCTTGGGCATTGCTTTTTTTTCATTC
>JASPKP010005502.1:5000-10000 GCA_030674155.1 Stramonita haemastoma | reverse complement strand
AATCTTCTGCTTTTACGTCTTGAAATGCAATACCTCTCCTCCCCTCCTCTTCCGCCCCCCCCCCCCCCCCCCCCCCCCCCTCAGTAGAACAGCCACCTGGGGGGAAAAGTGTAATGGATATTCCGTTCGTTTCTTGTTTCACGACTGACCTTACGTTTAGCCTTTGGGGAGTGTGTGGGTTAGAAATGGTCATACCTACAGACAAATTCCGGTTGTCAGAACTTTTTCAATACTATGTAATGTATATATATATATATGTGTATACATATACGGATACCTATATACATACATATATATATATATATATATATATATATATATATATATATATACATATACATATACATATATATGAAGATAGCGAGGGGGTATATATAAATATATGAAGAGAGTGAGGGAGAGAGAGACAGAGAGACAGACAAAGAGAGAGACAGACAGACAGAAACAGACAGAGACTGACAGAGAGAGACAATGACAGAGAGAGACAGAGACAGAGAGAGACAGAGAGAAAGAGAACTGATACTTTCTAGAAAAGGAAAAATGACTGGAAAAAGAATATAGATATCAATTAGCCTCTGTAACAATACTTAAAACCATGGAACTGAAACAAATCTTGCGCACACGTTAAACCCGTTCTGCCTTTCAGAAGAGTAGACCCTTTGTACTGGTAATAACACATAACATTTCTTTTTTTTTAAAGCGCATACGCATTAGAATCGTGTTTAGACAGCATCCCTGATTTCGGAATGTGAATGCATTAACGGTGTGTAAACAAAATTGCATACGCAAAAGTCTCACATTTTAATAAACCTCAGAGCTCTAGCCGAAAAACAAAGCACAAAACCACATCGATTCACTTCTCTAACTACATTCAAAACCTTGAAACTGGGACACATAGATATCAGGATGACATGACGGATGCACCCATTTTGTTGGCAACGAACGAGTTAAGGTACACATTGCCTACCGATACAAAACCCTTAGCTTGCAACATTTAAACAAATAACAACCTTGAGATCGATGTTTATGATGCGTAGGTGCTGTGTTTGTTATCATATCATCGCTGTTGTTTTGACTGCTGATGTGTTGATTATGATGACCTTCATGACGATAGCAGTGATGATCATGCCACAAATAATTAGGACAACAAAAAAGATAATAGAATAGATTGAAGATAGTACAAATAGTTATGTCTGTGCCAACGACGACAAGAAAGAAGAAGAAGAATTGTGAAAAAGAAGATAAAGAATTGCGAAGACGAATTGCAAAAAACAAAAGAATAGTGAAGAAGAATTGCAAAGAAGAAGAATTGCGAGGAATTGCGAATTGCGAAGAATTGCGAGGAATTGCGAAGAAGAACAAGAAGAACAACAAGAAGAACAACAAGAACAAGAAGAACAAGAAGAACAAGAGCAAGAACAAGAAGAACAAGAACAACAAGAAGAACAACAAGAAGAACAACAAGACGATGCTGATTATGCCAGAGGTGATGGTTGTGATGATCTTGATGATGGTGGCAGCGGCGACGGCAGTAGTGAGTGATAGGTGATGGGGTTGGTGTGACGGTGATGAATAGAAAGAGAACGAAGAAGACGACAACTTTGACAAAGCAAAAAAAACAACCCCCACCCACCCCCACCCCTACCCACACACCTCCCCACTGCGATAACTCCGCCAAAAAACATGAACACCAACATCCAGCGACCAATAACAGATTGAATGCCAGACATACCTGCAGCGTCCCGAAATATCAGCAACACGTCATTGACAGCATGATCGGCGCCCAGGTCCACAATCCAGTCCACGTATTTCAGACCGGAAGGCGTCAAGAGGCACGTGGTGTTGGCACTGTTGCCATGGTTACTGCGGTCGCCATCTACGGCGAGAGACGCTGGGTCCTTGCCTTGGCTGCTGCTTAACACGGCGGAAAAGTTGCTGGGCTTGTTCAGTGCGATGTTCTCTGGAAGAGAGGAGAAGAAGAAGAAGAAGAAGAAGAAGAAGAAGAAGAAGAAGAAGAAGAAGAAGAAGAAGAAGAAGAAGAGGAAGAAAATTAGCCATTTTTATGCCAGTTCATCATGTTATGTATTGTTATGATAGAACGGGTTTTTATGTAAGACGAACTAAAGAAAAGATAAACTATGGGGATAAATCAGCGGGAAAATGGAAATAAATAAAGAAACGAACTGGAAATGTCATGAATTTTTCACTTTGTTTAAGTCATGATTTGGTATCTTAATTTCGTAAAAAAGCAATAATGTGTCGGTTTCAGTGCAGCTCAAAACTACTGTAAAAAGGACAAGCTGGGTATCCTAAAATTACCTCTTCTTTCAAAATGGAATAGTTTTCTTTTTGATTTGGAACTATGTTGTTGAAACTATGATTTTTTATCGCTGTTGACAATATTATTTCCTGATGCATGTTAAAACCAAGAAGGATCATAACTACAATAACAACAACAAATACTTCGACAAAATGACAACCAACAACAACAAAATATTAAAAGAAGGATCATAACTACACAAAAAACCAACTACATCATCAAACTAACGATCAACAACAAAACACTCAGAAAAAAAGCAAACACGAACATCCTACAAAATTGAAAATAAAACCAAAACCAACAAATAATAAAAACAACAAATTAAAAAATACGAAACAAAACCACACAAGAAAACAAAAAAGAAAAATACCGACTTACCAAAACGTAACACAGTTATGAATTTGAATTTAACAGAAACTTCTCAATGCAGCAAAAACTCAGTAATTTTGGTACTACAAGATTGCTTTCTGTTGGTCATGGGAATTACTAAAGTTCTGGCAAAGATTCTATCATTTCGTTCAATGACTTGGGAATATTTTGTACAAATTAGTGTCAAAAGTAGTCCAGAAGTTGGTGTGTAACTGTCTATTTGGCGAGGTACCAGACTAACTCTCTGAATGTCTCTGTCTCTCTCTTCTCTGCTACGTATCAACTCAGAGAATGCCTTCAAATTACCCTGTGAAAAAAAAACTGTTACCAAAGAAGAAGGAGCAGGAGGAGGAGGATAAGATGTGTGTGTGTGTATGTGTGTGTGTGTGTGTGTGTGTGTGTGTGTGTGTGTGTGTGTGTGTGTGTGTGTGTGTGTAAGTGTGTGTTTGTGTGTCTGTCTGTGTAAGTGTCTGTGTCTGTGTGTCTGTGTATGTGTCTGTATCTGTGTGTGCGTGCGCGAGTGTGCTTGCCTCTCTCTCTCTCTCTCTCTCTCTCTCTCTCTCTCTCTCTCTCTCTCTCTCCTCTCTCTCTCTCTCTCTCTTCTCCTACCACACACACACACACACTTTTGATGGCCATCTTTTGTTTTGGCGAGTTTATTTTTGTTGGGCAAAACCACAAAAAAAACAAATTAAAAAAACAAACACACAAACAAACAAACTAGGCCAAGCAAAATCAAATGAACTACAGCTGCCAATATTGATAAATGTCTTTGTCCGTTGTTTTCTCCTTTTCTCGTCCGCTTCACCCCCTTCTCTGCTATCTGTCTGTCTCTGTCTGTCCAGTCTGTCTGTCTCTCCTCATCCCTCCCCTCTTTCCCCTCTCAGTCTGTATGTATACCTCTCTGTCTATACACCTCTTTGGCGCGCGAGCGCGCGCGTGAGTGTGTGTGTGTGTGTGTGTGTGTGTGTGTGTGTGTGTGTGTGTGTGTTGTGTGTGTGTGTGTGTGTGTGTGTGTGTGTGAGTGTGAGTGTGTGCGTGTGTGTGTTTGTGTGCGCGCGCGCGCGTGTGTGTGTGTGTGTGTGTGTGTGTGTGTGTGTGTGTGTGTGTGTGTGTGTGTACGAGTGTAAGTGTGAGTGTGTGTGTGTGTGTGAGTGTACGTGCGTGCGTGTATACGTGTGTGTGTATGTGTGTGCACGTGCGTGTGTGCGTGTATGTATATGTGTGTGAGTGTGTGTGTGCTCTTTTTTCTTTCTTTTTTTCAATTCTTTAATTCTTTTATTTCGAGAAAATGGAATAAGCTCTCGTGTGATTTTTTACATCCAGTCCCTGTGTATATGCAGTTTTGTAAATTTTGCCATCTGTTCCTATCGGCACACAATGGCCTACTCTTGCAAAAGTAGAACGGGTTTTAACGTATGCGCAAGATGTTCTGCGTGCGTTCGCACACGGGACCTCAGTTTATAGTCTCATCCGAAAAACTTTTAGGGGGAATGGAGTCGGCACTCATGCTAACACCGGAGGAAAAATCCTCTTGAACGATATTCTCTCCCCCACCCCCACCCCTTTCTGTCTGTCTGTCTGCCTGTCTGTCTGTCTGTCTGTCTGTCTGTCTGTCTCTTATTTATTTATTTTATTTTTTAAATTTAAAAAAAAATAGTATTCTCCCCCGCCCCCTTCAAATAAGAATATCATTTATTTTTTCCCCCTTTTATCCAAATGTATGATTTAAATGACTTGTATAACTTTAGACATATGGACGTAGACTGATGTTTCAGTTGTTTATTATAATGTTCTCCTGCTGGCTCCTGCTTGCTATTTGTTTATTAGCGGTTTTTTTGTTGTTGTTGTTGTTGTTTGTTTTGTTTTGTTTTTTGGGGGGTTGTTTGTTTGTTTGTTTGTTTGTTTGGGTTTTTGTTTTTTTGTTTTGTTTTTTGTTGTTGTTTTTTTGTTTGTTTGTTTAATTGTTTGTTTGTTTGTTTTGTTCTTCTTCTTTAATAATCCAAATTATTTTATTGTGACTTCTGATTTTCTCTTCTGAATGAGTGTACCTTTCTCACCTTATTATATGTAGTGTACTGTCGCATTTCTCTTACCTTATTATATGCAGTGTACTTATTTCCGTATGTTGTTTGGTACTGCGTATAGTTTTATTGTTTAATATCTTTTATTTTGATGTTATCCCTGAAAAGGGCGGGGACTGGATGTAAAAAAGCACATGTGTGCTTATCTATTATCCTCGAATAAAAGAATTTAAAAGAATAAAAGAATTTCTCTCTCTCTCTCTCTCTCTCTCTCTCCTCTCTCTCTC
>JASPKP010005501.1:0-7500 GCA_030674155.1 Stramonita haemastoma | reverse complement strand
AAAATTTAAATTTTTAAAAATTAAAAAAAAAAAAAAAATTAATAATAATAAATAATAATAATAATAATAATAATAAAAATAAAAATAATAATAATAGAAGAAGAAAAAAAAAAAAAGGCCCCCGGGGGAAAATAAGAACTGCTCCCCAGAGTCTTTTTAAAATTTCTGTTTTGGGGGGAAGAAAAAAAACAACAACTTCTCCTTCCCCCTTTTTCCCGTGGACGCCAGAGTACACACTGCAATCTCCCCAAAAAAATGAATTTTCCCCCCCCTGACCAAAATTTTTAAAATTTTTTTTGGAGCGTACGAATCACGTAAAAAAAAACCCCCCAAACCCCCACCACCCCTCCCACACACAAAAAACACACACACACACACCCCCACACACACACACACACACATACCCAAATTTTTAAAGGGGGACTCATTTTACGTTCGTAGTCCCCCAAAGGGAAAAAATTTTTTTTTAAAATGTCATCTTTTTTTTGTTACCAAGGTTTTTTTTCCCTTGCATTTATGCAATTTTTTAAAAATATGAGATGATAAAGATGATGATTTTTTTAAAGATATAAAAAAAAAAAAATAAAAATAATAAAAAATTTTAAAAATAATAAAAATAATAATAAGATGAAGGAAAATAAGGGGGAAAAAAATAATGATTTTTTTATAAAAAAAAAGGGGGGGAATGTTGGGATTTTAAAAGCGCAAATTTTCACTGATAACCGATGTGCTGAGAGGTTTTTTAAAAAAAAATTTTAAGCTACTTTTGGGGCCCCCCCTTTTTCCCCCATATTTTAAAAACCCCCCAAACCCGTTAAGGGGGAAAGGGCTATTTAAAAAACCGCCCCCCCACACGGGGAAAACCCCCCCCCCCAGCGATCCACTGGGGTTTTTTTTTTAAAATTTTTGTTTTTTCTTAGCCTTGCCCCAAAACACATGGGCTGTTCATTTAAATTTTTTCAGCGGTTTTAAAAAAACCTTCTGTGCTTTTTTTTAAAAAAAAAAGGGGTTTTTTATTTTTTTTTATTTATTTTTTTTATTATTATTTTTTTTTATTATTATTAAAATTTTTTTTATTATTATTATTTTAAAATTTTTTTTGGGGGGAAAAAGGAATAAGCACTCATATACTTTTTTTACATCCAACCTCGGTGTTACAGTTTTTTGGGGGAATTTTTTTTTCATCTGTTCCCACGGCCCCCCCAAAGCCATGGCCCCCTTAAAAAAAAAACGAACAGGGGTTTTTTTTTTGGGTGGGAAGATTTTTTTGTGTGTGTGTTTTTTGTGTGGTGTGTGTTTGGTGTGTTGTGTGTTTTGTGGGTGTGTTTGTGTTGTGGTTTTGTGTGTGGGTGCGAAATCCAAAATTTTTTTTTTAAAAACCCGAGGGGACAAATTTTTAAAAAACAATGCTTTTTTTTTTTTTTTACTAACCTCTATCGGGGAAAGAAAATAATTTCACAAAAAATTTTTAATACAAACATAGAAGAAACCCTTTTAAAAAACAAAATTACCATAAAAAAAAAACAACATAATGTGTGTTGTGTTGTGTGGTGTTGTGTGTGTTTGTGTGTTGTTTTTTTTGGGTTGTGTGTTTGTGTGTGTGTCGTGCGCGCGCGCAAGATAAGGCAGCGTTTGACGGGGTACACGGGTTTATATCGCCTAAAGATTTTTTTTTTTTGCTGCTCTTTTTTCAGCTTTTGGGGGTTTGTGGTTGTGTTTGGTTTGTGTGGGGGGTGTGGTGTGTGTGGGTGTGTGTTTTCGCGCGGTGTGTGTGTGTGGTTTTGGGCGTTCTGGGGTTTGGGCACGCGCGCCCCGTGCTTTTCTTCTTAATTTTTTGGAAAAAAAAAAAACAGCTGATTGGCCAAGAAGGTAAAAAAAAGAAGGTGGGGCAGGAAGAAAAGGGCAAAACACAGAAAGAAAAAAAGGATAGAAAAGGGGGAAAAATTCCCCCCAAAGAGGAAATTCCAAGGGGACACAATTTTCCCTATTTTTGGGGGGGGTGCTATTTAAAACTACAGACCCCCAGCATCCCCCCAGGGGGAAGGGTGGAGATAAAAAAGGGAAGGAGAGGGGGGGAAAGAAAGAGAGAGAGAGAGAGGGGGGAAAAAAAGAAAAAAAGAGAGAAAAGAGAGAGAGAAGAGAGAGAGAAAAGAGAGAGAGAGAAAAAAGAGAAGAGAGAGAGAGAGAGAGAGAGAGAGAGAGGGAGAGAGAGCAGCCACCCTCCAAAGGGGGAGGAGAAAAAAAAGAAAAGAGAAGAAAGAGAGAGAGAGAGAGAGAGAGAAGAGAGAGAGAAAGAGAGAGGAAGAGAGAGAGAGAGAGACAGACAGCCCGACAACGACAGAAAAGACAGACAGACAGACAGACAGAAACAATAATTTAGGAAAAAGGGGAAAGGGGGAGGGGAGACGATTTTTCCTTTCCAAGGGGGTTTCAGATAAACATTCCGATTTTTTTTTTATTACCTCTGTTCCAGAACAAACTTTAAATTTGTTTGCTGCTGTCTCACTTTTTGACATTGCTGTCCTTTGCTCCCATCCCCCGGCATCTAAACCCCTTCCGCTCCACCACGCCCAGATTCGTTTTTCGCACCTCAGGGGGGGAATCCCGGGAACCCATCAATTTTTGGGCCCCCCATTAAAACCGCCAGAGGGCCCCCAAAATGCGGGGGGGGCGTTTTGGGGTTTTCAGTGGCTGTTCTGACTAACCAGTAAAATAAAAAAAAAAAATGTGAAAAAAAAATGGGGGTTTCAGGAAAGAAGAAAAAACCCAAAAGATTTTTTAAAATCATTTAAAATTTAATATACGATTTTTAACTACTTTTAAGAAGATTTATTTTTTGGGTTTATTTTTCCTTTTTTTTAACGAGGAAATGGAAAAAGCACTCTTTTGCTTTTTTTTATCCATCCCCCCCTTTATAAAATAAAGAGAGAGAGAGAAAGAGAGAAGGGGAGAGAGGGAAAAGACGACAGACAGACAGACAGACGACAACAACGACGGGGAGACAGAAACAAGTTTTTTAAAAACGTTTTTTTCACACACACACACACACAAAACACAAACACACAAGGACGGCCCGCACGCACAAAAACCGCACAACATGGGGCCCCCATAGCCCACATATGCACGTGGTTTTTGGGGGTTTTGCCGCGCCCCACCCGTGCTATTGTGTGTGTGTGTGTGTTTGCGGGGTGTGTGTGTTTGTGTGTGTGTGTGTTTGGGGGTGTGTGTGGTGTGGTTTGTGGGTGCGTGGGCGTGTATGGTGATATGTGTGCGTATTTTTGTTGCGCGGCGTGTGTGTGTTGTACACGGCGTGCGTGCTGCGGCGTGCGTGCATTTTGTGTATGTGCGTATGTCTTGTGGCATAAACAAATCAATAGCATGACAATGGGTTTTTGAAGCTAATCTCATGAAATCAAATGCAGGATTTTTTTTTTTTTTTTTTTTTTTTTTGGGGGGGGGGGGGGGGAGAGGGGGCGGGGAAAGGGGGGTTTGAGTCGGGGGGGGTTTGGGGGATATCACCCAAAAGTATTTCCTCCAATTTTTGTTTCATGCCTGACGCAATGCAAAGTGCACAGGTCTATTACGGGGACCGCGTATTTCACACTAGGCCATCGCACGGTGAAGGGTTTTTTTGCGTCACAATTACACACACCCCCAACACCCTTTTAGGGGGTCAATGGAAAAATTACCCACACCTCCCCATTAAAACCATCTTTTTTCCCTCCCCTCCCCCCCTCTTGTCCCCTCCCCCCCCCCCCTTTTCCCCCCCCCCCCCCCCCCCCAAAAAATCCGATTAAAAAAAATATATATCCCCCCCCCCCTTCCCCCCCTTCTCCACTCCTCTAATTAAGCGCACCATCGACGACGAATATGACATACATACATACATACATACATACATACATACATACATACATACATACATAAATACATAAAATCCCATCAAACATACATACATCTCTGCTGTTCTGTCTTTCTGTCTGTCTGTCTGTCTGTCTGTCTGTCTGCCCGTTGTCTGTCTGTTTTCCCCCTTTTCTCTCCTCTCATCTCCTCTCTCTCCCCCCAATTCTCTCTCACTCTCTCTCTCTCTCTCTCTCTCTCTCCTCCCCCCTTCCTGTTTTCCCTGTTTTTTCCCCCTCTCTCTCTCTCTATGTATATAAAAAAATTTTATAAAAATTTAGTATGTATGATGTATGTATGTATGTATGTTGTATGTATGTATGAATGTATGAATGTAGTATTATTTTAATGTATCTCTGTGTGTGTTTGGGTGGTTGTGTGGTGCGCGCGTGCGCGCGTGTTTTGTGTGTGTGAGTGAAAAAAGGTGTCTGTATTGTATATAAAAAAAAAAAAAAGATTCATATTTCATTCTTGACAACGGGGGAAGGGGGGGGGAGGGGGGGAGAGAGAGAGAGGGGGGGCCTCTCCAAGTCGGGGGTGTTTTTTTCCCCCAAAAAGTCAACGACCCCCCAAAAAACCCCCCACCCCCCTTACCCCCCCACCCCCCCCAACCCCTTTTTTCCTTTCTTCAAGACAAAAAACCAAAAGCAAAAAAAAACCCCCAAAAGGTTGGTTTTTTTCCGGAAAAATTAGCCCGTGTTTTTGGCCCCCCATTTTTCCCCCCCCTTTTTGGTTTTCCATTTGGGGTTTTACCGCATGGGTAGTTAGTCAGTTGGGGGTTAAATAGGCCTCATTGAGAATTCAGCCCGACAGTAAAAAAAAAAAAAAAAAAATGAAAAAATAAATCAATCAATAAAAAAAATTTTCGTTACCACTCCAAATTTTCCCCCCTCTCCTTTTTTCTGTCTGCTGTCCCGGGCCCGTCTGTTTTTCTGTCCCCGGCTGTCTGTCTGTCCCGTCTGTTTTTTCTTTCCCCCCTGTCTGCTTTTTTTCTCTCTTCCCCTTTTTCCCCTTCCTCTCATCTCTCCCTCTTTTTACCCTTTCTCTCTCTCTCTCCTCTCTCTCTCTCTCTCTCTCTCTCTCTCGCTTTTCCCTAAGAGTAGGCCCTCGTTGCCGGTGGGAAAGATACATTTCAAAACTGCATACACACGGGACTGGGTGTAAAAAGCACAAGAGTGCTTATTCCATAATCCTCGATATAAAAGAATCAATCAATCAATCAATCAATAATCTTTTTTCTCCTTTTTTTCCCCCTTTTTGGATAAGAAGACACAGATTTTTTGTTCCTCCCCTGCTTGTCTTTTTTTTTTTTTTTTCTTCGATTATTAAAAAAAATTGTTTTAAAAAAAAAAAAAAAAAACACAAAATCCAGTTTTAAATGGCATTTTTTTTAAGGGGAATTTTTTTTACGTGTATTGTGTGTGTGTGTGTGTGTGTGGTTGTGTGTGTTGTTGTGGGTGTGTGTGTGTTTTGTGGTTTTGTGTTTTGTGTGTGTGAAAAGGGGAAAAAAGAGATGAGAAGAAAAAAGAGACAGAGAGGAAAACCCTTTTTAAAAAATTTAAAAGTACAGGGGCCTTTTTGGGCCCCAAAAAGAGAGAGAGAGAGAGAGAGAAGAGAGAGAGAGAGAGAGAGAGAGAGAAGAGAGAGAGAGAGAGAGAGGGGAAAAAAAAGACAGACAGACAGCGACAGAAGACAGCCCCCCAAAAAACAACAACAACACCCCACACACACACACACACACACACACCCACACAAGACAAGAGACAGAGAGAAAGGAGACGACAGACAGAAAAACCCACGAAGAGAGAGAAAAAAACCCTTTTTTTCTAATTGTTTTAAAAAAACAAAGGGAAAAAATTTCACCACAGCGCGCGCGTGGAACACACAAAAACACCACCACAAACAACAACACACACAAAAACACACACACCACATACACACACAACACACACTTTTTTTTTAAAAGTAGGGTTGTGTGCCTGGGGAACAGATGACAAAAATAACAAAAATTTTCATACAACAGGACTGGGTGTAAAAAAAGCACGAGTTTTTATTCCATTTTTTCCCCAAAATTTAAAGAAAAATAAAATAAAAATTAAAAAACACACACAAAACACACACACAAACCCCACAAAACACACACACCCACACACACACACACACAACACATTTTTTCCCCGTCTGGGTATATAACTGTAATGGAAAAAACGACTTTAATTTAATTTTTTTTTTTCCCCGGGACTGGGAGAACGGTGTCATTATTTAACTACCCTCTTTTTTTTCCCCCCAATTTAACGGGGGAAAAAGGAGAAAAAAAATGTTTTTCCCAAATGTGAAAAATTTTTGGGCCCAATTTCCTTTTTCAAAAACCGGGAAAACCCCAAAAAAAATAGCTGGTTCCTGGGGGAGGGTTTTGTGGTTAGGGCTGAAACTAGTAATTTTGCCCCGGGCCGGTTCGAGCCACCCTGAAGCTTAAAGGGTTTTTCCCCTTTTGAGTTAACACAGACAACCCCACTCCCCCAAAATTTCCCTTTTGAAAGGTTTTTCAACGAACCCCGGGGTGCAAAAATAAAAAGAAAGTCTTGTTTCAAAAAAAGTTTTTGCTTTTTGGGAAAGGGAGACATTCTGGGGAGGAAAAGGTGACAAATAATAATAAAAAAAATACACATGATGTCGTGTTTTTTTAAAGTTATCTGCGTATGAAGCGGGTACCTTTTAAAAAAAGGGTCCCCGGGCGTAGACGCAAAAACGCATCCTTTTTTAAAATTTTTTTTTATGGTTTTTTTTTTTTTTTCCCTAGTTTTAAAGGGTTTTTTTTTTCAGAATTCGCGAAGGCCCAAAACCCCCTTTTCGTGGGACCTTTTACGCGCGTGAAGTGTATTTGGGGTTTTTTTTCTCACCCCATTCTGGCCCCCCACCAACCACCCCCGAAAGTCTACAATGGGAGAAAAGGTTTTTATTTTAAAAGAAATTGAACGGTTTGACTTTCCCCCTTTTTATTATTTAAATTTTTTTTAAAATTTTTTTTTCGTTTATTTATTATTTGTTTTTTTTCATTTATTAAACCCCTTTATGTCAAAGAGTTCTTTTTTGAAATTCGGGTGCTCTTCCCCCGGGGGGAGCGCGTCCCACAAGTGCAGCGCAACCCGTTTTTTTTTCCCCCCCCCCCAAACTGGGTTTTTTTTTTTCCCCACCACATGGCTTTTTTCTACAGTTTTTTCCGGGACCCCCCTTTTTGCCCTGGGTTTTTTTTCGTGCGCTAAATTTAAAGAACATTAAAAAACAACCCGGTTTATGTCTCATCCGAAAGATACACCCGAAACCCCCATTTTTTTATTAATGCATGGGTTTTTAAAATTGGGGGAGACGGGGTCCCAAAAACCCCCCCACACCCCGATCCGGGGGTTTTTGATTTTTAGACAGGCGCGTTTCTCTGACCCCGTTCCACTCAGACTAGAGCGCTTTCCCCCTTTTAAAAAACCGACCCATTAAAAAAAATCAAAATTAAAAAACATCAACATATGACAAAATCAAAACTGAACCCGAAAAGGGGAAAAAACCCCGGAGTACGTTTCCGGTTACCCTGTAGTTGTACCAACC
>JASPKP010005500.1:7500-15772 GCA_030674155.1 Stramonita haemastoma | reverse complement strand
ACTTTTCATCTATTCAAATTCTGTTTTTTTCAACCCTAAATAAATTGATAGGGAAAGAGAAATCTGCTCTAGCAGAATGCTTGACACCAACTGTTGTTACAACTTTCCATTTTCTTTAAAAGCCTCGTCACAGAGGATAAGGCAGGTCCGGAGAGTCATCAACAATTCTGAAGGATTAAAAAAAAAAGTGTTCCCACCTTATTTTTCACTGGAAATAATCCATGTTATTTGAAACAGTAGCTTAAGAAATTATCAATGTTCACTTGCAAATTTTCTGAAAACTGGGAATAGTTCTTCCACTTTTATCAAAGTTACATTTGACCCAAGGAATAATCCGATCATCGAAATTAATGTTTTCTCTATGTAACTACTTTAAGTTCATAAATCAAATGGAGGTCAATGGCATAATGATTATTTACAAATGAGAATATTAACACTTCTGGTTTTCAAATATGACTGAAAATCACTTGGCTAGGAACTGAATCCTTGGAAAACTTTGATTTGTTTTTACAAGATATAGCGCTATATAAATTCATGTATTATTATTATTAAAACAAAAAGCCCCACCCATACACTGTCATTTCAACACAGTTCACAAAAGAACAGATAGATATTATCCAGTCACCTGATCCACTGACTTGCCAAAGTAAATAACAAATCAGAACAATATCATTAATCTCTTTCTTCAACAGGCTGACGGTGTTTGTTTTTGATAATTTGAAAAAAAAAATATATGAAAACCATCAAACAGTTGGTAACATACGTCTGCTCATGAACAGATTGGTTTTAGTTACAGAGCTCCTCATCAAATCCTAGTGTCAGATGTGAAAATGACACACACTTAACTTCCTCGAAAAGCACCCCCTTAAATAAAAAAAAGAAGGGGAGGGGGGGTGAGAACAAACATCAAAGAATGGCACCCTCAAAAGAAACTGAGCATCACTAGGTGAATTCTCTTCTCTCCACATCAGTAGAATCATTTTAGACAATCCATTTTTATGACATACGTTTGTTTTTCAACCAATTTCCCCCCCATTTTATCTTTCAATGACCTAAATATACCTTACATTCATGAACGTTTCTGTTCTTAAATGTTCATCAAAACTAAGTGATGATAATGATGAAGAAAATAATTAGAAAAAATACTAGCTGTTATAGATCCTTAATCCATTCTATGGTGAAATGAAAGCAGCACTAAAGTCTAATCCATTAACGGGTCCCTTAGGAAAGCTGACACTATATTCTGCAGAGTTGGCAATTCATCTTTTCTTACTACACTGGAAAGGAAAGAAAGGTGCAGCAACGAAGAAAAACATGTTAAAAAAAAGAAAAAAAAAAGAGTTGATATGTCATCAATTGATCCAGCAGCATCAAGACATGCTGCCTGATTATACAATGTCTACCATTGTTTATTATTTACAACTCGAGCCAGTCTTTCTGAGTAACTGTCCCACATACTTGCATGTTTGTCAAAATCTTATGTATCAAAAATCACAGGAACGCAACAAACAAATTTCAGCTTAAAAAAAAACAACTAAAAACAAACCCAGAGGGCAACCGTTAACACATTTTTTCAAAAGGTGTGAAGGTATGTTGATGTGTGGCTTTTAGTCTAGCATTATGCTCAACAAGTAGTTTAAAAATGAATATTAATACTATACGTTTTGATGGTAAGGCAATCTCGTAAAATCATTTCAAATGTTATGCAAAATCAGATTTACTTCTCTTTCCCATTCTTGAATATTACGCTGGAAAGCAACCTTACATGATGGAATGTATGTATGTATGCATTACATACACACGTGTCAGGAAACGTTTAGCCACTACACCAATGAGAAAACCATGAGCTGTAGCGAACCACAAAAAAAAGTGTACAGCTGTGGCATAAAATACTGTTTGTCAAAACTCCACTCTTTGTCTGTACTCTCCTTTAGGGACAAGTGTTCAGAGTGACTCTGTACCAGCAAATACACAAAATACAGGACTGTGTTGAAACGTTAAGGAAGCTAAAAGAAAACACCAACAAGGAAAAAAAACCTGTCTGCATACACGCACAAAATAAAACAAAGAAACCCAGTCTGTTTAAATATGATGGGACATTTAACACCGCGCATAGTGAGACATTATTCTGTGGATTTTACAGAATTTTTTTTTATATACAAGTTGTTAACACAGAGGGGTGGACAGGGATCTGGCTCAATTGTATTTGAGCAATATTTTTAATCTTTTTCAAAACACAAATCCCCCACAAAAAACAACCCCCCCCCCCCCCCCAAACTTGACACCATCAGAAGTAATTCACTGCAATCAAAGTACAAACACCATAAGAACCTATTAGGCAATCTCAAGAGTTAAAATAAAAAAGAAACAAACCAAAATAAAGTCAACTGTATGATAAAGCCAACAAAAAGCACACAATATCCTTCATATAATATCGTAACTGTTCTACAAAGTAAGAAAAACAAAGACTTAGACAGTGGAGACTAAAACAATCTGTGAGAAAGGCCAGAGTACAAATCAGATCGACACGTCAGACAAGAATCGGAATAAAAAATTAAGAGTACAAATCAGATCAATGCATCAGACAAGACCTTGAATAAAGCAGAAAGGAAAAAAAGGCACATGATAGAAAATTCTTGTTGTCCCCTCCAGTCAAGAGATGCTCTTCCTCTCTCCTCAGGCATCAAAACGCTGGTATGGCTCATCCTTCATCAGACCTGCAACATGCACACCACCAACCCTTGACAAAGGTTGCATAGGAAATCCAAATGTGTCTGTTCACTGGCATAAGAACAAGTCAGAAAGCCGTTGTTGGATCATCTTCCTGCTGAGGAATCTTGTTGCCCAAACTGCTTCACTCACAATGGCATTTTGCTTTTTGTCTTGTATTCTTTGTACGGTTCTGTTTTTAGTTTTTCATTTTAAAGTACTAAAGATGAAATTTGGACCTCATTGTATCCATAGTAAAAACAATCTACTTGACTGCAGGAAATTACTGTATCCATAGTAATAACAATCTACTTGACTGCAGGAAATTACTGTATCCATAGTAATAACAATCTACTTGACTGCAGGAAATTACTGTATCCATAGTAATAACAATCTACTTGACTGCAGGAAATTACTGTATCCATAGTAATAACAATCTACTTGACTGCAGGAAATTACTGTATCCATAGTAAAAACAATCTACTTGACTGCAGGAAATTACTGTATCCATAGTAATAACAATCTACTTGACTGCAGGAAATCAAAGTCCCCCTCTGTCATTCCTGAGTTAATTCCACAATGGAAACATCCCACAGCAAACTAGCATTCATTCTCAGTATATAATATACCAAAAAAACACTGATGATACTCACAATCCTTTATTTGAAATGGAAATTCTAAAATTTCATCACAATGTGCCCCATCACCACAAAACAGCAAAGGCATAGGACTATTTACAAATATTACCTTATCATCACTGCTTCATAGAACAGCCACACTCTATACACTCTATATTTGCTACATGGCAATTAACATCAAAACAAATCTCTTAAGAAAACTGCTTGTATAAATACCATCATTCTTTTGATCTCAGAGGTTCACTCCATGTGTGAGAGTTCTGCGCTATGTTATTTGTTGTAAAATCTGTTCCACATCCATCGCTCTGCAAGTCCTTCAGATGAGCCTATGAGCTGAAGGTCTGTGTCCAAATGCATGTATAGTACCTTGTGTACATGGTAAATACCCATCTTTAATTATTATTTTTTTGGAGGGGTAGACCACAGGGTCAATGCTCTAACCACTAGGCTATCCTGCCCCCCAAATTTGATGACTGAGGGATTAGTATCTGCTAACATGAAACTTGAAGAGAGTACTGATGTGAGTTTTGGTACTGACCAGGGAGACAGTTTTCATGGTTGGTGGGGCTATAAGCAATGTGAGATGATCTGAAACTAAGCCTGTACAAGCAGATGACTGACCATATTTGCGTCTGATTTCATCCAGACGATCCTTTCTCTCAGCTCTGCGTTCGTCGTTTCTCGCCTTGCGTTCCATCTTCTTGTTGTGGTAGCGAGCCTCTTCCTTCTCATACCTGGAGGGACAAAAAAAAAAAAAGTACAGTTTTGTCAATGGACAGTGGAAATGATGCGTACAGGACCAAGGCAGATCTCTGATCAAGACAAAAATACAGGGAAGTGTCTTGGAGAACACACCCACACCTACACCCACACACACCACACATTTTTATACATGCATGCTTCTGTTGATATAATGGACATGTTCACATAAATTACAACCCATGTTTACATAAACCACAACATGTCTACATAAATCAAAACGTATCAAAAATGGAATTCAGATGCTAATTTGTCTACAAATCACATGTCTATACATTATATACAGATGACAATATTTACAAAACTGCATACACACGGGGACCGGATGAAAAAAAGCACATGATTGCTTATTCTGTTATCCTCGATATAAAAAAAAAAAAAAAAATATATATATATATATTACAACATACCAAAAATCAAATCCACATGCAAGTTTTCTCTACATCTACAAATCCTGACACAAGGAAATCCCCCCCCCCCCCCCCCCCAAAAAAAAAATAGAGCACAACTTTCAACATCTCATATATATATACTGTGGCATAACTTTGTGTCCTTCTGCAGAATTGCATCCCACCGCTGTAACTTTTTTGCACCTTATGATTATTTTTGTTGTTGAAAAAATGAAAACTATATTAGTTTGTGTGGCTGTATTCACATGCTCCTTACTTCTTCTTGTTGCCCCCACGACAGCAGCAGCAGTAGACACAGCAGCAGGTGACAGTCAGGAGGATGACGCCCCCCACAACACTCATGCTGATGATCAGGGCCTCAAAGTTCACTGAAAACAGTATGTATTGATCATCAAGTGCCTGTGGCTTTCAAACATCCATAGACAGCTTTCAACTTCCTCTACGTAAAATGAGATTTAAAAAAAAAAAGAAAAAAAAAGAGTTAATTTTGAAAAATCAACAATGGTACTTCACTGTTACAAAGTTTTTGACATCCTTGTAAACTGAGACTAAAAAATCTGGACTGTGAGACACAAAGAAGGAACAATGACAATCAGGAATTAAAAAAAAAAAAAGAGCTTTAATACCATTTTTCCTTTTGGAAATAACTGAAATTACTTCCTTGCTTTTGTCTTTATTGATGGAATTCTGTGCAATGCACATCTGGCTGTTTTGTTGTACTCAAATGGTTAACTCTGTGTGTGTGTGTGTGTGTGTGTGTGTGTGTGTGTGTGTGTGTGTGTGTGTGTGTGTGTGTGTGTGTGTGTGTGTGTGCGCGCGCTTATGTCACTGCTTGTGTGACACACATTTTTTCCTTTTTTTTGGTGACACACATATTGCTATTGTTAAATGCCCCTTTATTAGCTATCCCAATCTGCTTTCTTCCCTCTTCTTGTGCTACGATTACACATTCAGTTTCAAGGATGTGGAGGTTTTTTATACAGTCTATACATCCTCCAATCATTCATTCATCTCATCTTCCCAAATATCTCTCCCTCTCAAAGACATGTAACCAAAATAAAGGACTACTGCTTACACCAGCACACTCCCCATCTGGCATCATCCAGGGCACAGATCTCCTTCGGGGGCAGAATTTTATCCACAGGATAGGCAATACATTTGCTGTCACTCTTACACCACAGGCACTGCAACAGAGCATAGAGAACAATGTACACACACACACACACACATGCGCGCACACACCTCTTGTCTTTATTTGGTTTTGGTTTTGGTTTTCATACAACTGTACCTCTACATACTTTAACACCATTACACAATGAGAGAAAGACCAACAACTGGTCTCTCTCTCTCTCTCACACACACACACACACACACACACACACACACACACACACACACACACACACACACACACACACACACAAACACACACACACACACACACACACACACACACACACACACACACACACACACACACACCACACACCACATTTTTGCTTCCAAACTCACTTGCTCAAACTCACTTTGTCAGTATGTGGTATTACATATTAACTTAACACTTTAAATTAAATTTTTAAAATTTTATTTCAAGGATAATGGAATAAACACTTACGTGCTTTTTAACAACCAGTCCTAAATGTATATGCAGTTTTGTAATTTTGTAATCTGTTCCCACCTGCACTAGCTGCCGCTGTAGTCTAGTGGTTAGGGCGTTGGACTCATAATCTAAAGGTTGCGGGTTCGATCCCAGCTTTCGGCTATGGCGTTGTGCCCTTGGAAAAGGCACTTTACGGCTATTTTCTCACCCCACCCAGGTGTAAAAGGGGTACCAACCTTGTGTTGGGGGTTAACCCTGCGATAGACTGGTGTCCTATCCAGGGGGGAGTCTATGACTCTCAGTCGCTTAACGCCACAGAAACCGGGATAAGCACCGGCCTGATGAGCCTTAGGCTCGGGACAGACTTTAACTTTAACTCCCACCTGCACACAATGGCCTACTCTTCCAAACAGTGGAATGAGTTTTAAACGTGTATGCAAGATGTTCTGTGTGTATGCACAAAAAGAACCTCAGTTTATAGTCTTATCCAAAGACTTTTTTTTTTTTGGGGGGGGGGGGGGGAGTGGAGTCAGTACTGATGTTAACTCCAGAAGAAAAATCCTCTTGAACATGATTCGAACCTGGGTCAGCAGATCACGAGCGAGCATATGACTCTGACCACCAGGCTATCCCATCCCCTTAACTGTATCTGGATCTTCATGAAACATTGCTGAATTAAACAAGGCACCATTATAGATTGATACAACAAAGTGACAAAACTGGATATCTAACTATTTTATGTGAAAATATATATTTTTGTTTTTAAATTCAAGATCTTAGGATCAAAAACAAAACTATCATTCAGTCCCTACTTCATACATAGTCTTATTTGATTGAATGAATACTTCAAACCAATAGACTTTGTTTCTTATCTTACCTTTGCTCCAGCAACTCCCAGACAGTCGCTGCATGACTTGTTATGTTGCGCACAAACTGCAACGAACAACATAAAGAATACACTCTATAACTAACTACAGAGACAAGACACAGAACTAAAAGAAAAAAAAGAAAAGTTAGTCTCTTACTACATCTTGCAAAACAAAAGCACAGCTGACAGACACAATGATCAGGAGTAAAAATTTAAAAAAGTAAAATGGTTCATAACTTCACCATGCCAACAAAAATTTGAAAAAGGAAAATAATAATTAGATGGGGGACTTGACCACAACCGAGAAAAACGTAGAGTACATACATGACCTTGAAATATAACAAAGCTTTTCTTTTATCTGCACCTGTTCTTCTTTCTCATTATTCATAAATCATGTCTGAAGTTTTCTTACTTGGAGTTGGATTAAATCCTAGTTTTTACTTTATCATTCATTAACGTGTATGTTAAATGGCACAAAATCTTCAATGGTCATTAACAAAAATCTTGGTCACTGGCAGCTCAAACAACTTAAGTGTTAAATTATTATTTTATTATCTATTCTTTTATTTTAAGGATAATGGAATAACCACTTGTGTGCTTTTTTTAACATCCAGTCCCCATGTTTATGCAGCTTTGTCAATATTGTCATCCATTTCCCACAGCACACAATGGCATGCACACGTGTGTGTGTGTGTGTGTCAGGGTTCGCGATAACCGGTAATTGTCGGTATTTTACCGATTGTAAACAGGGAATACCGAAAATTTTCGAAGCAGCCGGTACCGCGTACCGATTCTGTTTGCCTGTGACCGATTAGATTTCCGTCTCAAAAAAAAAGTCTGAAGTGACATTTTTTGACAGTCTGTCATGCGCCTGTACTGTGCTTACGCACCTACCCCTTCCTACCACCACCCCTTCCGACGAACATCTTTGGCGCCAGCATGATTAGCCTAGCACGCAGAACAGCAAGCTTTACTGTGAAAGAATAGAGCTTCGCGCTCTTCTCGGCATGACAGTAACTTCCATTCACAATGAGTAAATGGGGCCTAGATTTATTTAATCTTTATTCTTTTAATCTTTTATATCGAGGATAATGAAATAAGCACACCTGTGCTTTTTTACATCCAGTCCCCATGTGTATGCAGTTTTGTAAATGTCATCTGTTCCCACCTGCACACGCTCTTACGAAAAGCGGAAAGCAGAGGGTCTTTGAATATGAATTTGCGCGTTGCTTTGAGAGAGAAGTCTAAACTAATTCTAAATTGAACGAAAGATCTAGATGCGCGCTAA
>JASPKP010005500.1:0-2500 GCA_030674155.1 Stramonita haemastoma | reverse complement strand
TCCAGTACAAAATTATCTCCATCCTTTTACCAAGTGTGGTCAGTTACTGTTATAATTAGCACCATCTAGGCTGGGATGGGGTGTAATGGATAGCAGCTGAGAGTAGATGAAGTGGGAGAAATTGGCAGCTATGTACCATCATATGTGGGAAATGGTACCATCATATGTGGGAAATGGTCTACGTCATAATGTGGGAAATGGTACCATCATATGTGGGAAAGGGTTTCCATCATATATGTTGGAAATGGTACCATCATAGATCTATATGTTGGAAAGGTACCATCATATGTTTGAAAAGGTACTATCCTATGTTGGAAATGGTACCATCATCTATGTTGGAAATGGTACCATCATATATTTGAAAAGGTACCATCATATATGTTGGAAATGGTACCATCATATATGTTGGAATGGAACCATCATATATGGGAAATGGTACCATCATATATGGGAAATGGTACCATCATATATGTTGGAAATGGTACCATCATATATGTTGGAAATGGTACCATCATATATGTTGGAAATGGAACCATCATATATGGGAAATGGTACCATCATATGTGGGAAATGGTACCATTCATATATGTTGGAAATGGTACCATCATATATGTTGGAAATGGTACCATCATATATGTTGGAAATGGAACCATCATATATGGGAAATGGTACCATCATATGTGGGAAATGGTACCATCATATATGTTGGAAATGGTTACCATCATATATGTTGGAAATGGTGCCATCATATATGTTGGAAATGGAACCATCATATATGGGAAATGGTACCATCATATGTGGGAAATGGAACCATCATGTGTGGGAAACGATACCATTATAATATGTGGGGCAAAGGTACTCCATATGTGGCAATGATGCATGCCATCATTAATAATATGTGTGCAATGGTACCATCATAATTAGGTCAGCAATAGCCGAGTCTTTATGTGTGGTTAACGGTTTGGTGACTGCTGTGCTGACGACGAATTTCAGCGTAGACAGAGGGACGTGTGGACTAACACAAACAATAATTTCAATCTCATTTATGCTCTTTAAAGGGCCATTACATTGTAATGACTTTTAGAATGACATGGAAATGTATAATGGTATTTGGAAAAATTAAAGAAGAATGCGAAGAAGAAGAACGCGAAGAAGAAGAACGCGAAGAAGAAGAACGCGAAGAAGAAGAATGTGAGGAATGTGAAGAAAGCAAAGAAGAATTGCAAAAAAATTGCGAAGAATTGCGAAGAAGAAGAAGAATTGCGAAGAAGAAGAAGAAGAAAATTTCGAAGAAGAAGAAGAATTGCGAAGAAGAAGAAGAATTGCGAAGAAGAAGAAGAATTGCAAAGAAGAAGAAGAATTGCGAAGAAGAAGAAGAATTGCGAAGAAGAAGAATTGCGGAAAAAGAAGAAGAAGAAGAAGAAGAGAAGAAGAAGAGAAGAAGGAAGAAGAAGAAGAAGAAGAAGAAGCAGAAGAAGAAGAAGAAGAATTAAGAAGAAGAAGAAGAAGAAGAAGAAGAAGAAGGAAGAAGAAGAAGAAGAAGAAGAAGAAGAAGAAGAAGAAGAAGAAGAACAACAACAACAACAACAACAACAACAACAAGGAGGAGGAAGAGGAGTAGGCAATAAAATGTTAATTAAAGTCTGTCCGGCCTAAGGCTCATCAGGCCGGTGCTTATCTCGGTTTCTGTGGCGTTAAGCAGGACTGAGAGTCATAGACTCCCCCCTGGATAGGACGCCAGTCTATCGCAGGGTTAGCCCCAACACAAAGTTGGTAGGCTACCCCTTTTACACCTGGGTGGGGTGAGAAAATAGCCGTAAAGTGCTTTTCTAAGGGCACAACGCCATAGCTGAAAGCTGGGATCGAACCCGCAACCTTTAGATTACGAGTCCAACGCCCTAACCATAGACTACAGCGGGGGGCTAAGGCAATAAAAGGAATAAAACAATTCTGAGTTTTGTAACGGTAGTAGCAGACGTGTCATAAAAGTGACCGTTTTCTTGACTTCCTTACCTGATTTTACTTCTTAATTTCAATGAAGATGCTGAAAATACTCCAATATGCAGTTAATGCTTGTAACGATAATTATTCTAAAAGACTCGAGATGAAAGTAGGTTGGATTTTTCTGGAAGAACAATGAGCATTTTTACTTGCATGGTACAGAATAGAAAAAAAAATAATGGCATTGGGTTTTTTTCCCTACTGCACCTCCCCCTGTTTTTGTTTCATTCATTCATTCATTCATTCATTCATTCATTCATTCATTCATTCATTCATTTTTCTTTCGTTTGTTTCCCTTTCCTCCTTCCTTTCTTTTCTTTTATTCCTTCTTATCTCTTTTTTCTGTATGTGTGTGTGTGTGTGTGTGTGTGTGTGTGTGTGTGTGTGTGTGTGCGCGCGCGCGCGCGCGTGTGTGTGTTTGTTTTTTTTTTTTGTTTTTTTTTTTTTTTTTTTTTTTTCTGCCTCGTCTTCTGTGACGTTCCCGTACTGCTGTTCCCAC
>JASPKP010005499.1:7500-12500 GCA_030674155.1 Stramonita haemastoma | reverse complement strand
CCACCCCACCCCCTCTCCTTCCACAACCAGTAGCACCACCACCCACCTCCCCAGCTGCATGCCCCCCCCCCCTTCTCTCCTCTCCTCTCCTCTCTCCCTAGTTGCTTGGAAACAACCTTGAAAAGTTGAAATTAAAGTGTGTCTGCTTCGAAAACAATGTTGCCAACACAGCACAATTCATTTAACACCGACAAGTGTTTGTATGGAGTGTATTGCAGTTTCTTAGGTTTGGCTTTGGCTGTTGTTTTGTTTTGTTTTATTTGTTTGTCTGTCTTTTTTGTTTCGTTCATATTTTCCTGCTCTTTTTGTGTGTGTGTTGTGTGTGTCGTGTGTCGTGTGTGTGTGTGTGTGTGTGGTGTTTTTTGTTAGGTTATTTTCTGATTGTCTAACGCTTTATCTAGCCTTCTACTTACTGCAGTTTTAACTTGGGGGGTTTTGTTCTGTTTTGTGTTGGAAAGTGTTTGAGCTGTGTTCCTGTCACGCGATGCATCCCCGCTATCTTTCCTGGAACACCCACGTTTGTCTCTCTCGGCAGTGAACAAGACAAACTATTTATGGACGAAACACTGACGGTCTTCTTCTGCAACAACAAAGCTTCACTTTCCCTTTAGTCACCATTGTCCTGAGCTGTCCATAAAGGGAGACAAAGACACAAAATTGAGCATAAAATAGGAGGGAGGGTGGGTGGTGGGGGTAAGAGACACAGAGAGAAGAGAGAGAGAAGACCTGAATGCTATCCTAATTATAAGCAAGGGCGGACTGGGATTTTTTTCTCTCTCAGACTGAGCGGGTGTGGTTATTATTTGTATTTATTTTTGTTTATCTATTTATTTCTTTTATATCAAGGAATAATGGAATGAGCAATCACATACTTTTTTGCATCCATTTCCGGTGTGTATGCAGTTTTGTAAATGTCATCTATTCCCACCGGCACACGATGGCAGTCTGTTGACATCAGTGCTGTTGACCTCCGTGCTGTCTGTTGACCTCTGTTGACCTTAGTGCTGTCTGTTGACCTCAGTTGACCTCATGCTGTCTGTTGACCTCCGTGCTGTCTGTCTGTTGACCTCAGTGCTGTCTGTTGACCTTAGTGCTGTCTGTTGACCTCAGTTGACCTCAGTGCTGTCTGTTGACCTTAGTGCTGTCTGTTGACCTCAGTTGACCTCAGTGCTGTCTGTTGACCTCCGTGCTGTCTGTCTGTTGGACCTCAGTGCTGTCTGTCTGTTGACCTCAGTGCTGTCTGTTGACCTCAGTGCTGGATGTCATGGATATGGGAGTGTTTTATGGGGGTCAGTGCCCGCCCTTTTAGAGTGCCTGTCTTGTCATTTCACACCCCCCACCCCCCCCCCACACACACACACACACAGCTCTTTGACATGACGACGAGTTCCAACACTTGAATTGCGCCAGCAGACAAAGGAAAACTGCCAGCTAGCTGACATGTCCGGGGTCTGTCACCTCGCAGATAGAGAAATCTGCTGTGCCATAAAGTGGTACAAACCTTTTCAAAATGAAAAAAAAAGTACTTCCTCTGCAAGGCCACTGTCATCAATACTGCAGCAAAAACTGTCAGGCCAACCCAATAGGCGGATGTTTCTGGTGACACGTAACAAAGGGCATATCACGATCCCTTCAATGTTTACGGCTAGCCACGTGTGCTGTTGTGTTGACAGCCGGTCTATTCTTCACTGCAGGATGCTCTTAATAATGGATCAACCTCCTCCCCCCTCTCTCTCTGTCTGTCTGTCTGTCTCTCTCTCTCTCTCTCTCTCTCTCTCTCTCTCTCTCTCTCTTCTTGTCTCCTCTCTCTCTCTCTCTCTCTCTCTCTCTCTCTCTCTCTCTCTCTCTCTCTCTCTCTCTCTCTTCTCTTGTTTTGTTTGGTTTTTTTAAACATATTGCTTGTGCTTTGGTGTTTATACCTATTCCCTTTTAGAGGGCTACATGAAAAAAAAAGTCATTGTACTTAATCTATTACCCTCTTAAATAAAATTCTCTCTCTCTCTCTCTCTCTCTCTCTCTCTCTCCTCTTCTCTCTCTCTCTCTCTCTCTCTCTCTCTCTCTCTCTCTCTCTCTCTCTCTCTCTCTCTCTCTCTCTCTCTCTCTCTACCTTCATTTGCATTGCTAAAGTAGGCGTCAAATTTATCCATGCTTTGATTTTTCATTGCTATAGCATGTGTAAAATGTATACATGCTTACATGTTTTCATTGCTATAGCGTGTGTGGAATATATCCATGCTTTCAGTTTTTTCTTGCTATGGTGGGTGTTACATTTATCAATTTCATTTTGCATTGCTGCAGTGTGTGTGAAATGTATCAATGGTTTCTTTTTTCATTGTGATAGCAGGCGTGAAATTTATCCATGCGTTCATTTTTTCATTGCCACAGTGTGTGTGAAATTTATCGATGCTTCCTTTTTCCTTTGCTATAGCGTGGTGGAATGTAACCATGCTTTCAGTTTTCATTGATATAGTAGATTTAAAATTTATCAGTAAGTTCATTTTGCATTGCTGTAGTGTGTGTGAGATGTATCCCGAGTTCATTTTTCATTGCTATAGCATGCTGAGATTTATCCATGCTTTCATTTTTTCACTGCCATGGTATGGGTAGTTTAAGTGAAATTTAACAATGCTTCCACGGTTTTTTGCTATATAGTATGTATGGAGTGTTTCCATGCTTTGATTTTTCATTGTATAGTATGTGTGAAATGTATCCATGCTGTCAATCTTTCACTGACATAGTATATGTAAAATTTATTCATGTTTTGATTTTGCATTACACTCACACCCCTGCCCCCCTCACCTGGTGTATTGTGGTCCAAGGCCAAGGTACCATTAAACCATTTCAGTGTTCAGTGTTCAGTGTTCTCTCTCTCTCTCTCTCTCTCTCTCTCTCTCTCTCTCTCTCTCTCTCTCTCTCTCTCTCTCTCTCTCTCTCTCTCTCTCTCTCTCTCTCTCTGTTTAGAATCTTAAGTATTTTACTGTTTAGTATCTTTTTATCTTGATGTTATCCCTGAAAAGGGTGGGGACTGGATGTAAAAAAGCACATGAGTGTTTATCTATTATCCTCGAATAAAAGAATTTTGCCTTGCCTTGCCTTACATTGCCTTGCCTTGCCTTGCCTTGCCCTCTCTCTCTCTCTCTCTCTCTCTCTCTCTCTCTCTCTCTCTCTCTCTCTCTCTCTCTCTCTCTCTCTCTCTCTCTCTCTCTCCTGGAATAAAAATTGAGCAGGTGGAGCATGAGAAATTTATTATTTTTATTTCAAAGAGTTGAATTGAGGAGAAGTGTAAAATGACATGGATACAAGAGAAGGGTGGGGTGGTGGGTGGAGGGGAGTGGCGTGGGGGAGGGGGGGTGATGATGCGTTGTGATATGATGCAGAGCCCCCAAACATTGACTACAACAAATGGCCTTGTGTCGCGATCACAGTCTCATCTTTCTCTGCACTTGCTAAAAGCGTGTGTACGCGCGTATGTGTGTGTGTGTGTTTGTGTTGTGTGTGTGTGTGTGTGTGTGTGTGTGTGTGTGTGTGTGTGTGTGTGTGTGTGTGTGTGTGTGTGTGTGTGTGTGTGTGTGTGTATCTGCGTCTGTCAGGATCTGTCTGGATCTGACGGGGTCTGTGTGTCTGTGTGTCTGTGTGTTTGTGTGTGTGTCTGACTGTGTCTGACTGTGTCTGACTGTGTCTGTCTGTGTGTCTGCCTGCCTGCCTACCTGCTGCCTGTCTGTCTGCCTGTCTGTCAGTCATCTTTCTCTGCACTTGCTAAAAGCGTGTGTGTGCGTATGTGTGTGCGTGCGTGCGTGTGTGTGTGTGTGCGTGTGTGTGTGTGTGTGTGTGTGTGTGGTGTGTGTGTGTGTGTGTGTGTGTGTGCGTGCGTGTGTGTGTGTGTGTGTGTGTGTGTGTGTGTGTGTGTGTGTGTGTGTGTGGTGCGCGCGCGCGCGGTGTGTGTGTGTGTGTGTGTGTGTGTGTATCTATGTCTGTCTGGGTCTGTCTGGACCTGTCGGGGTCTGTGTGTTGTGTGTGTGTGTGTGTGTATGTGTGTCTGTCTGTCTGTGTCTGTCTGTGTGTCTGTCTGTCTGCCTGCCTGCCTGCCTGCCTGCCTGCCTGCCTGCCTGTCTGTCTGCTGTCTGTCTGTCTGTCTGTGTCTGTATCTATCTGTGTATCTGACTGTGTTTCTATGTGTGCATGCATTGGATGAGAATTGCCGCGCGTGCATGTGTCTGTGTGTATTTATTTGATTATTCATTTTTTTCTATTATACCTTATATCAAGGATAATGGAATAAACCCTCATGTGCTTTTTTACATCCAGTCTCCGTGTGTACGCAGTTTTGTAAATCTTTTTCTCCTGGAGTCAACACCAGTGCTGATTCCACTCTCCCCAAAAGTCTTTCGGATGAGACTATAAACCGAGGCCCCGTGTGTGAAGGCACGCAGAACATCTTGCGCACACGTTAAATCCTGTTCGGCTTTTCGTAAGAGTAAGCCATCGTGTGCCGGTGGGAACAGATGACATTTACAAAACTGCATACACACGGGGACTGGATGTAAAAAAAAGCCCGTGAGTGCTTATTCCATTACCCTCGATACAAAAGAATAAAAAATGTAATAGAAATATTTAAGAAACAGCACTGTGAGGCGTCCGTTTGGATTGCACGTGTCCAGTTGTGTCTATGCTGCAGAACAACAGTTGATGCTCGTCTGGACATTGAAGGAGGGGATTTTATTCTATTGATTGATAGATTGATTAATTAATTAATTTATTTATTTATTTATACCACTTAATGTCACAGCAGATTTCTCTGCGTGAAATTCGGGCTGCTCTCCCCGGGGAGAGCGCGTCGCCACAAGTGCTGCACCTACCCATTTTTTTTTTTCCTTTTTCCTGTCTGCAACTGTATTTGTTTCCCCATCATAGTGGCTTTTTTCCACAGAATTTTGTCAGGATCAACCCTCTTGTTGCCGTGGGTTCTTTTACGTGCGCTAAATAATGTGTAACACACGGGA